>JAHREE010000354.1:1192649-1266030 GCA_033628505.1 Tringa tobata | reverse complement strand
GGCTGAGTTTGTTAAGAAAGCTGATAGGAACCGGTATCTAAACAAAACTGGTGGGTTTTAACTTGTTTTCAAGAAAGCAAACTGAAAACAAACCTAGCAAATGGCGAGATTCCAAGTGCTGTAGCTAGAACATGCCATGATTAATCTTAGGATTTTTTTCTGATGTATGACAGATAATGATTCATTTTGCAATAACCGTTTAATATAACGCATGACTTTGCGCTTTCCTTTCTGTTATGGAAGACTGAAAACAAACCCAGCAGGAGAGTGTTGCCTGACCCTGCCAGTTGTGGCTGTGAGTAGGCAGAGGATGTAGGAATGGGCTGAGGATGTAAAAAAATTCTCTTGCAATTAGGGCAGACGGTCTTGATAGAAATTATTAATCCAATCACACCTTTTCTATGTGAATTATATAGTGGTAACTTGCCTGTAGCACCACCTCTTCCCAGTCTCCTGGTAATACGGGGTGAAATTCTCAACTTCTTGCTAAATAATTGCTGTTGTCTGCAGGCCCATAGGAATAACAAAGATTTCAAGTAGCTAATATGTGTGGTACTGTTTATGTACATGGATATAAGTGCACACATGTAGATGTATGTAGACAGTACAATTCAAAATAATAAGGAGATATTTAGCCATTTGTTTTCTCACCTTGTCTTATGAGTGTCAGTAACTCCACAAATTAATACGAAACGTAAACCAATAAAAATAGTTAATCTCAAGAATTAATCTATTGAGTGAAATTATTAGCAACTATTAATTAATACTATTTATAAAACAACATCTTTTAGTCTTAAGATTATATAAACTGATTTCTTTTTTTTCTCCTCTTTTCTAGCAGATGGTGTGTTTTGCATCAGTGGTCACCCAGCAGCAGGTCAGTCTGTTATTAGTTATCTAATTATGCGTAACATTTCATTTTAATTATCGCTATAACATTTAGCATGATGGATTATATTTCCCAAATAGAAGAACCCTTCCTGGTTTTGATGTAGGTGTTCTGAAGAGTCTCACCTTTTCAGATCAATAGTTGTAGTGAGAACAAGGCATAGTTTATGTTGCTTCTTCGAGGTTAAATGCTACATATGCTGAAGTTAATTTAATTCACTCCTAGAATGTCTCGGAGCAGTATTTTGACTCCCTGGTGCTGTGGGAGGATAGAGAGGGCTCTTAGCTCTCATCCAAGAAGAAAGACAAGCGTAAAATACGTGGAGACCTTCAAGAGTTTATTGTATTTTTAATCAAAAAGCAGTTGTTGCATATAGGCACCTATGCAAAACTGGCAATAGAGAGTTTTTTGATCCCATGAAGGTATTGTACAAACTGTAACGGATGTTTATATATGTATGAAAGATCTTGAGCAGAAAGAAAAGAATGGTAAGACAGGACCAGGAAGTCAAGGTAATTTAGTTCTGGTGATGGTAAGACACCTTAGTCTAAGAGAAGCTGCTGGACCTGCTCTGATTTGTGTAGGCTGTAAGAACCTGTTAGTAAGAGCTCTCACTTACCCAAATTTTACTGACAGAGAAACTGAGATAACAACAACCAACCTGCTTCACAAAAAGTCTTGGAGGATGCTGGTACAACAAGGTGGGGTGTATCCAACATCCAGCTTGGTGCTTGCAGTGGGGTTTGGTCGGACGATTAAGTTACACGATGGCTCAAAATATCCTCTGGCTTTACACAGAGCAGAATCAAGCCATGAAATGTGGCAGGCAATGGTTTTGTCGTTGTGTCTTTCGCTTGACAACTGCCACGTCCTTTTGTTTGCACTGAAATAGCAGTTAATATCAGCACAGAATAAATCATGCTCTCGTATGTTTTCTGATTGAGGTGATTTACCGACTGGGGCTGAGGAAAAGCAAATGAGAGACTTGTGAGTGAAAGCTCCACCAGTGACTGTCAGAGCAGCAGGGGTTTGGTGGGATAAGTGTGCACGTGGTGACACCAGCCTTTTGCAGGAAAGTGATGAGAACATCCAGGGCAGAGTTGGGTAAATTGATCTGATATTGTTCCCTACCCAGATATTTCTGTTGTGCTACACACCTTGCTTTAAGCAGTACTGTTTGTCTGTAGAAGGGAAGATACTTCTAACTAAATGTAAGATCTAGCAAATATAAATACATATTTTCCTTTTTTAAGGGGTCAGGAAATTAGAAAGAAAAAGGCAACAAACAACAATGCACTTTCTTGAAAATCTGTCTGAATGAACTGTTCGGTAGAGATGTTATTTGAAAGAAAATTAGACTGGATTGAAACATAAAGGAGGTAGATGTTTTAAATTGTTTGTGTGTTCTCATTTAGAACCAGGAGATTTTATTATTAATCGTACTTTGGATGTTGTGGTGTTATCACACTGGTATGGTGCAGATCACTTCTTGTAGACAAATAAGGGTGCTTACCTTTTGGGATGTGTTTTCCTTTGTGTGTAAAACAAAGCTTTAAATTAATGTGATTCTGAATTTCTCTTGTATTTCCTTGAAATTACAAGACCATATTGTATTTTATGAGTTGAAAATGAAAGGGTTTATTTAAAATATTGAGGTTTTCTACAATTTTTGGCTATAATATTTTTTTTTTTTGGTAAAAATGTCGAAGCTCATTGCTTGTCTTGGTCAAATTGTCCAATAAACAGGGCTTTTCTATGTAGGAGGCTGTGTTTATGTTGACAGAGCCATTCCAGGTTGTAAAACACAGAGTAATTATCTGCTAAGGGTCATATATCACGTCAGAGGCAGGCCAGTGTTCTGAATTAGAGTCCTGTACACAGAGACTTCAAAAATCTAGATCATACGATACCTGATAATTTCATTTAGTGTGTGTAATGGCTAAATACCAACTGGTGAGACTGAATCACCCTGGAATCTCTGGAAAGGGAGAACTGAGTTAAACAGGGACTTGCACGCAGGGTGAAGCAGCAGTTTCTATACTTGATTGTGTTTGGAACCTGCTACCGTTGTGCCAGCTTGTTTATTTGCTGGCTGTGGATATAGCTCAGTTTATTTTTTAATTAGAGACATAGAGGAAATTCCTGCTTTTAATGGTACATTTGGAATTTTAGAAAGGACTCTTGATGCTTTTTTGGCTGGTTTGTGATTATATAAATGAGCTGAAGGAAAAATCTATACGATCCTGAGATATTAAGTATGTTTTAGAGCCTGTATCTAAGGCCTGATGCAACTTCCCCAGTTTTTTCAGTAGCAATAACACTTCTGAATCAAACCCAGGGCAGGGGGGAAGCTGTGTGTGCTTTGGAAGTTTTACAGATGATAAGATTAGAGACTGGAGTGTGTCCAGTAAATTCAAACAGTGACCTTAGTGTCACAGCGAAGGGACATTTTTCTCGGGTTATGTTTTCATACTCTGTTTCTCAACACACAGAGATAAACCATATGTGTTTGAGAGGTTAACGCTGGATTCAGGAACTGACTGCAACAGAAAGGATGAAATGGTATGAGAAACAAGTGCTTTTCCGTTGTAATATTTTACTTAGTTCTGCCTTAGAAAACAAGAGCTGTCCTCATGGCCCAGCAATTTTTAGGAATACAAAATCACAGCAGACACAAAAAAAAAAAAAGATATTGTGTAATATATCTGGAGGTGAAAAGAAGCTGTTTGGTTTTTGTTTTTTTTTTTTTTTTTCAAATGGAGGAA
Organism: Tringa tobata; assembly: GCA_033628505.1. Classification (NCBI taxonomy): domain Eukaryota; kingdom Metazoa; phylum Chordata; class Aves; order Charadriiformes; family Scolopacidae; genus Tringa; species Tringa tobata. Next base: position 1,262,376 of record JAHREE010000354.1, on the reverse strand, counting down.
AGCTTGCACAAAAAATCAAATCAGAATTTTGGCATATGGTCCCACACTGATGTTGTTTTTATCTAGTGATGTGCAGTGTAGATATTAGCCATGGTCAGCAACGATAGGAGCTTTCTATGCACTTGCTACTGGAGCACATAGGCAGGATCTCTGGAGAATTCATATCGTCGTTACTAGCACCACCTGAAGAACGTGCTCTATGTCTTCGATGCAGTTTTGCCTAGGCAACCCAGAATTTTTACAAGTATACAGAAATGTGACAATTGTGCCAGGGGTCCGATTTGATTTTATTTTAAGGCAATTTGGTACTCTTGATGTACAGATGTTTATGTAGCGCGTGACCTCAGATAATTAAAGAATGTACATTATTCTAATTTAGGGGTTTTGGATGTATGAATGCAATAAAACAACATGAACCCCATATTATACCATGAAAGAAATACCTAAGAAATTCTTGGTCTCACAATCAGTCATAACTCCTGAATTCCAATCAAAAGCACATTTCATGCAATGCGTAGTTAAACCCTGAAAGATACCACAATTTTTATCTGTTCCAAGGGGAACTTGGATAAGTTTCCAGTAGTTCACAGGATTAAGACTCCAGTAGGGATTTCTAAATATGCAGAAATCACCTAAAGTTTGTCGATACCTGCACGCAATCAGTGATCAGGAATACTCTCAGAAAGTATCCTATATGCTTTTCCTGTTCTTACAATTTTTCTAAGTATGTATTTTTGGCAGTTGGCACAGACAGACTATTGGACTACAGAGATCTTTGGTCTAAAGTCGCATGGCTCATTGTGTTTAATTCCTTCTTCTCAGCCCTTAGAAAATTCTAGGTTTGTATTTGTTAGTTATTGTCATTATCTGAAGCAAAACCAACTATCATTTCATCTCCATTCCAGAGTAATTTATACAAACCTCTCAAGTAGTAGAGAAGTTGACCCGATTTCACATTTTTTTTGTATGAGTTTTTGTCACTGTGTGTTGAAGTGCAAGTTCTACCTTGCGGGTCAACCCTTCTTACCGTCCATGTTGTGATACAGATGAAATTTATGCGGAAGACTGACTCCTTACAAAAAAAAAAAGTTGATTATGGAAAGTAATAGCAGTTCTGTCATGCTCGTTGGTGTTAGAAATATATTTATTATTATTTTGAAAAATAATTTTAAAAGTCTCAATATGGCTAGCTCTAGCCAGAAAGCCAAAGTGCAACAAGGTATTGTCAAAGACTAAGTTCAGCTTCTAAGTCTAATTTAAAAAAAGGTTTATTGTTTCCTTAGAGGGAAAAATACCTATCTGTGGCATGAAGGCTCCTTTCCATGAATATTTCTTAAGTTTTTGGTAGGGGAATTAACTTTCTAGTCAATTATGACATATGTTAGGTCCATATGAAACTATTGAATTTATAAAAAGCAGAATTTGAAGGGCAGGAATAATGAGATTATTCATTATAGTTACCATTGAGATGGTAAAATCTGAAATAATCTTGCTTTATGGAGTCCCCAAGCAACGATATGTTTAGTATGAACAGGGTGTTATATATGTCACTCCTGTAAAACAAATGAAAATCCTATTAAGCTCTTATATTCTTAAACATTTTCAGCTAGACTGATTACTTTCTTTGTCTAATAGTATAAAATAGTTATTTATAATAGTAATGATGGGCCCAAAATGGCAGGAGCATAGCATAACGGAATCTTGGAGCTGATGATGTTTTGAACCAAGAAGCATATCTTTTATTTTTGGAACTCATAAGACACAATTGGTTACACACATCAGTAATTCATCAGTTTTGTGAATGTTTTAACAAGAACTAAATGTGCTTTGGAACACATAGTCACTATTGCCGTATGACAGTTCAAGGAAGGCTTCACCTTAATTTTTGTTTTTCAGGGGAAATGAAATTATCAGCAAGAATTTTAATATCCTGTTTTCCAAGGCAATAGCTTGACATATTTCTAAGTCAACTGGAAACACTCTTGGCAAGTTTATTGAGTATAAATTTAACGTGTAACAATGAATTTATTATACTTCTGGTTTTCATACTTTCCATAAGAATATGTACACAACTGAGGGCAAAGAGAATGCTAAATTTAGGAGATAGCTTTAGGCTTGAGAGAGGTTTGTTTTAACTGAGCAGAAGACCACAAGCAACAAGTCAATTTTGCAGAATCTTTAGTATACTGTTTTCTTCCTCTGTCACGTGAATGAAATGAGCTATTTATTGCAGGTAGGAAGGCACTTTGGTGGCACCAAAAACTACCTTTTATATGGTTTTGAGGTAACGGGATCAAGCGAGAGACAGTGGTCCATCAGCCTTCTGATATAAAGCTGAAAAGTCATTCAAATGAGCAGACAAAGCTGATGAGGTAATGACATAAGAGAAGAAAAAGGTTCAGGAGAAGTGATCTGTGTTCTCTGATTTGTTGTAGTTATATTTTATTTCCCTCAAACACACCACCACTGTCCTGTCTCCCCCTCCCAACACATGAAGTCAAGTTCTTGTACACAGTCTTCCTGGACTATGTTCTCTCTTAAAACCCACTAAAATACAGCAACTATCACTGTTGCAGTCAATGGAGAAGGTAGATTCTTCAGGCTTTTCCAGGGTAAAAGTCAAAACTAAAGTAAACAAAAAATAAATGAAGTCTTTCTGCATTTTCAAGGAGAAATTCTGAATTACCTAAAGAGCATAATTCATTTTGAGCTTAAAAAACCCTTCCATTTCCACAGAGCATTTCAGCCATAAACTTGGTCTCCAGTTTTTCCTCCCCTCTCACAGCAATCCCCTTTCCTACACTGTATATTCTGAAGAGCAATTGCCATAATTGTGGGAAAGCAAGGTCTTAAAACAAGGTTCTAAAATTGCACAAATACTTACATTCGGCCCTTTTTAGAAAATTGAATTTTCTGATATTTTTCTTTTGGTCATAAAATACTCCAAAACATCTCATGTCGTGCAGGTGTGAAAAAGGGATGGAATTCATGAGACAAAACCAGGGAGGAAGCAACAGCAAGCACAGAGTACAGCTACAGATACCAGGAGAGAAAGAAGAGCAAAGGTCACTGGCTTTGATTTCCCTGATAGGGAAGCTGGTATCTGTAATTTGGTTTTGGACTTTGTGTTTACTGTAGTGTGAGATAAATGTGTCTTGTGAAGACACAAAAGTTTACCACTGACTCTGTGTGAAAGAGGAACCAAAAGAAGAAGCTATTCTGGCTGTAGGCATAGGTTTTACACAGAAGTTTGTTTCCAGATTTTTCTGTATGTTTTCTAAGGAAAAAAAACACAATAATATATTTGTGGTTTAGAGTAGGTCCAAAGAAGGAAGGGAAAGAGAATATTTATCACTTGCAGTTGGATGACAAGGATTTCAGCCCAGATGTTATAAAGGCCATAAAAGCAGATGTATATTTGGGATTTCCATTACTTCCAGCCAGTGTTTCTTAAGAACAAGTCGTGTGTTTTGGCTCCGTCCAGGCTGACTCATAACAAAGCACAACAATATTGCCCCAGAACACCTCCAATGCTTGTGCTTTTCATGTAACTCCCTTCGCGATGGGAAACCTCTCAACAAAAATAACAGTGGAACTGGGAACTCGAGAGCATAGGGGAAATGGAAGTGTATGGTTCTTGTAAAAAATTTGATTGCAATCTGTTTGCTGAGGCACAAAAACGTAGCTTAATCTGTGGACCTGTGGGTCTGATGATAACGAGTCATTTTAGCCTTCTAGAAAAAAAAAAAGAGTATTTCATTCTTTAGCATGGAACTCTTATAAGTACAAGCAACATGATATTACTAAAAAGGAGAACTAGAGAAGAAAACCAGTGAAATTGCTTTTGAATAGAGTCATGCAGAGCTGCGTGTGCGGAGTCTGCTCTGGTAGGGGTTGTTCTGTCAGAGAGGAAAGAATGTGAATAAATCCACACCAGCTTACCTTGTTGCACTGAAAAACAGCATTATTCAGATGCACATTGAGTCGTTAGGAAGAGAAGGGAGGGTTGTTCCAACTGCCTACATCTTACTGGGTTTTACTGTGGGGAGTGGCTGAGACTGCGCTTCTCTTGGTACTTATTCATCATTTCTGTGTTCATAAATAGGAAAAAAAAAAAAATCTTTTTTTTTTCACAGAGGTACTGTGAAAATGCGAATGGAGCTGTTAGTACTGTACAAAAGACCTGCAAACCAATTAAATGCGATTACAAAAATGCCGAATATAATGTAGAAAAACCTCAGCTTTTTTAGGGATGATGTCCAGATTGTGTTTTGCAGTAGCAGTGATTGAGCAGCTCGGGTTTAACTACCTCGTTGGTTGGCTAGTTGTCACCAGTATTAAATTCCTAGAGGTTTATAAGCCCTCCTCAACATACCAGCTTCTTTCATAAGCATTTCCTGTTGGTGCAAGAAAAATCTAATCCCAAAGAATTAGACAAAGCGGTTTGTGTATATTCTTTCTCCTTTCCCTCCTTATCCAGGACAGAAATTCACCATATAATGGATTTTGACATATGAAATGGTAACCTGATTCTTTATTTATATACATACAATACGCTTACAAATACATGCACATTTTTACCTCTCCAGAAGAAATTTACATTTGAAGAGTAATAGTTTACTAGAAATATACTAGATGTCAATGAGTGCATTCTTGGGTATAATCCTGAACACATTGTCTCTCCTTCCTGCTCCTCAGCTTTTTGGCAGAATGATTGCCTAAAAGAGATTTGAGAAAATGGTGTTATTTCTCTTGCAAAGTAGTGTTTTTCATCCCTTTGGATGATTGTAAAGGCAGTTTATGACTGAACCAACTGAAGAATATTGTATATTAAAAGACATAGCCTTGTCTCCCACGACTTTGAGCAGCTGGGATTGACTGCTCCTTCCCTGGCTTTATAGGTAAAACAGGAATAGTGAATTTGATTTCTGAGGGCATCAGGATCCCCTCCTTCACTGCCAGTGGGTTCCTGGACTGACTTAATTTTTATCATGCTGTCTTGAAGACTGAGCCTACGGTATAGTAGGGAGTGAGCACTGATTTCAGTAATTCCATCAACACCGGGACTGAACTAACAATAGTAAAAATAGGCCCCACTTGGCTTTCTCCTGACTAATTGTAAGTCCAGAGCAGGAATTGAACATACTCTCCAAAGCTGGTGCCCTAGTGAGTCACTCCTAAATTATACACTGTTTTTCAGGGGATGCTAAGGTACACTAGATTCTAACTAGTTCCTGGAAAAATGTGTTTGTTCTTGCTTTGCCCTCATGTTTATCTAAAATAATATTTTATAACAACTTAACATCAATAAAAATACTGACTCAGGGCTCTACACCCAAAGTACATATTTTGCTTTGCAGTGATAAGAGGTTATGACATTTAATTCCAAGCCAACTTTTCACGTATCTCTATTTACTGATCACGTGTGTGTAGTCAATCAAATACTACATGCTGCCATGGATAAAATGCATTGTACCGTAACATGTAGTTTCTATGTACTGGAGATTTTATCTACATGTATGTATGTGTACATGTGTATATTCACACAGTGATGGAGACAATGGATGAGAAGCAAGTTATTTAGTCATTGAGAGAAATCCCATCCTGCTGTAGGCACTCGCATTGTATTCCATAGAAGGAGACCTCCTTTTGAAGGCTTTTACCCCTGTTGCTTTCACTGGAAGTCTGCTCCAAATCTTGAATGCTCTATAGGTTAGAACTCACTCTTCTGTAAGGAGAAAGCCTAATTTTATTCTCTTATTTTCTGACATTCTTTCTTAGCTTGAAGAGTTCTGTTTTGCTCTTGGTGTTTGTCCCTGATCAGGATCAGAAGGACATGCTCTGTTTGCAGAGATCACTCATACATCCTTGCTGTTTCTATTACCAGATTAAAAAAAAATTAAGCTCTTTGAGCCTTCTCATGTGAAAAAAAAATTCCATATTCCGCTTCTAATCCAAGTAGTCCTCCTCTGGATCTGTTTTAGGTGTTTGAACATATACATTCAGAGCACTTCCAGGACTGTTGAATGGCATCTATTCCTAATAAAAATGTATCTGTTGATGTTTCCTAGGATTCCTTTTTCTCACCTGCAACAACACGTGATGGTTTACTATCATTCTATGGTCATCTTTAAATCCTTTTTCTTGGGCATTTCCAGTTTACCGCAGAATTTTAAGACTTTCTGTGTTATACTGTTGAATGAAAATATGTTCCTCCGTTCCCCAGTATACAGCATCCCTGAGAAATTTATTGAAACTATTTTACATATTTCCAAACAGCTGCATTTATAATTTGTTAAACAGAGTTTTAAGCCACATGCTAATATGCAGAAGTCGCTGTGATAGAGCATGTGGATTGGTAATGCTCACCTGACATTGTGCCTTGTACTTGTAAAGCACACAAAGGATAGACTGGGCAGTAGCTGTTAAATGGAACTTAATCAACTGCATTTACCTCTTGGAAAGAGTTTTTACTGCCAGGGATATACACACCTGTGATTTGATAATGACCCTGGCATGAGAGGAGCCCAGAACCACCCAGGGAATTTCCATCTTTAGTATAATGTGTTTTATTGAGCCTTCTCCCTCGTATGGAAAATTCAGCCAGTTATGCCTTTTTGTATTTTCACTGTCTCTTTTTAGTTATAGCTTAAAAATAATAATGAAAAAAATCAAAGCAAATGGTTAATAGCTGTAAATTTACTATTAATTTCCAAGTAGTTATTTTGTTTCCCGTCCTCCTAGAGGTTTCCTCAGAGCTCACAGTTGTGTGGCTTAAGAATTTCTGCCAGGCTCATCCCTGGTCACAACCAGCCCTCCTTCTTCTCTGTTACCTTGTATTTTTACAGTCATTTACGACACTGCAAGCCTGGAAAAAAAAACAAAGTAAAAATAATGGCAGCCTTTTGGATGAGGTATGAGTAAATACAATAATGCCAGAGCCCTTGGGAAAAGAAATAAAAAAAATAAAAGGCAGGGCAGTGTTTTCTACCATGCTTTATAATGTATTTATTTATAATGTATCTGCATTCCTTTTTCAACAGAGCATGTTTTTTTCTGCACCACTGAAATAGTATTCTGTCACATAGTTCTATATATCTAGTAAGCCATGACAGCCATTAAGCATGAACCACTATACAAACCAAGAATCTTGTTAGAAAAATAAATTCAGGTGAGGGGAGCAAGTGACTTTTCTTGAAATTCTCAAGATAATACTCATGGCTAATTACTGTACTTCCCAGAGAGTACACAACCTCATATTCCCTCTCTCACTCAGCGATCAGAGAAGGAACTGATATGGAAGAAGGAAGCAAAAGGACAACTCAACTTCACCACTTAATAGTTAATGTCTTTTCTTTAGAAAGTGCTGAACAAAAGAAATATTCCACGCTGAACCTGAGCCAGCTCATATCAAATCAGCCTCCAACTTACACTTGCTTTTGATAGATGAAATACTTCACTGCCCTCCCTCTCAATTTCAAAATTAGTGTCTTCTTGCGTACACATTTTGCACAGCTAATGAGATAAAAGACAGTGAGAAGCGGGTTTGTTATCTTCTTTGTGTCTTCAGTGATTTAAGAGGAATCCTTAGCATTGGCTTAATAATATTTTTCAGATGTTTGAAATTACATCAAAGAAAGCATTTGGATTTGCTGACATTTCAGGATCTTGGAAGACTATCTAGATCTTTTTTCCCCCCATGTGCTCTCTGAAATAACTGGCAATCCCATTTAATAATTCTTGACGTGCTGAAAGATTTGGCAAGAGAAAAATGTCCATTAAAAATAAGTATTGATTCTGACTGTATTGTCCTTAGCAACAGGAAGGAACAAAGAGCAGTGTGGGTGTACTCTTAGAAGTATTGTGAACCCAGCTATAAGAATATTAAATTGTTGTACTATATTTTACTACATTTTAGATTACTGCAATTATACAAAAATTCAAAAAAATCAGCTACATCTTCTTTAAGACTGGTGAAGAATAACTTTAAACACAGCTGTCCATAGCAGTATTACGGATATCCTGAATCCCTGAATCCACCTTATGTACCAGATCCAGCTTTTTTTTTTTTCTTTCCAGAAACGACACTGTTTTTTGGGGATAGCACCAACATAACTGTTGGGACTGTGGTCAAAGAGTGCTAGAATGTTGTAATTATATTTTCTTCCCTTGCTAGCTAATGGCTGAAACTCATTTAGAGGAAATACAAGGGTTCTGCAATAGGGAAACCCAGACTGTCTTTCAAATAAGCCAGCACTATGCAGATGAGAATATGACATTTTAAAAAGCTGTGCTTGTTTTGTTCTCCAACTTCCCCAGGTAAAGTTTCAGGGGGATAGAAGCCACTTTGATTAAGAAAAGGGCAGAGAGATAAATGCTGGGCAGTGGAGGCTGCAAGATTGGTTTATATTCTGATCAATAACACTCTCAAAGGAATGAAAGTTATCCCAAAAAATCCATATTATCTTTATTGTCAATTTGTAGTAAGTCCTGCCACTTGAGTTAATGAGGTTCATTTGCTGTGGGTTCTCCCAGAGGCTGGGTCTACATGCATGAAAATGGCCTAGAACATCTCAGTTGCTTATTGGAAATGGTTGTTTTCTCGTCTTTCCCTTGTGATGTGTGATGGTGCCCATGTCACCTTTATCCAATGATGGCAAGTTTCCTGGTGTTCTGAAATCCTAACATTTCATTTTTTTATATGAATTATAGAATCATAGAATTGGTTTGGTTGGAAGGGACCTTTCAGATCATCGAGTCCAACCATCAGCCCAATGCTGACACAAATAATACCCTTACATTATTAATTTTATAGATTGTCACTGAATTATTTTACTTGTGGCAGTAAATTCTCTCTTCTTGTTAGGTGCTTGTAAGGTCGCTTTTAACATGTTAAATAAATGCTAGCCAATGACTCGCTGTAAGAGAGTAAATTTCACCAAGTTTGCCGACTGTGGCCTCAGAAATACATAAAATAACGTTAAGAAGCACTGTATTCTTAGAAGAAATCCTTTATATAATGATAGCTTAGCTTTTACCAGGGAACTGCCTCCACCAGAAGTTATCTGAAGTTATCAATAGGTGAAAAATCTTAAATTGAGAATTGTCAATGTAAATCAATTTGATATTAAAAGGTTTCAAAATATTTATATTACTAGAGGAAGATCTAATGTATAAATCACTTGTCTGTCATTTGATATTTGGAAGGCACTCCTCAGGAGCTGTTAGTTGTAACACTAATAACCAGAGATGAAAAGCTGTAACTTTGGCAGTTGAGCCAGTGGAAAGTCAAAGGACATGTTCAGGGAAAGGTGAATGTGCTTTGAGCAGCACGGTGTTATTCTCAGGTTTTGCATAACATCAGTTGGAATGGTGGTGTTTCCATGAGGCTATTAGCTTGGTTTTGACCTGACCTTGAGCTGTTGTTCGTGAGACATTACAGAATTGATTTGGCAGTAACGGGACATAGAAACTCCACAATTATTTTGCAGCAGTCATTATTTTCCTTGATATATTTTTCATTTATCTGCTTACTCAGTATTTTTCACATGATGCCCAAAATTTAGTGGTTATAAAAAATAAACCGAGGAAGTTCTTTTAAAACAAACCTGTAACTTGTATTTATTTGAAATTATTGAATAATCCAATTATTTTCAAAATAATAGCGTAATTATTTATTTGTTTCATTGGACTCTGCCCCTGCATTTTGGTGACCCTCTATGTCTCATGTAAAATCAAGTTTTTTGCATGACTCCCTTGCTTTAGGGGTGCCTGGGACCTAAACATGTCAGCGCTTCAATCAGCAATTGCAGATATATTTTTTTTTTCTCTAAATTAGTGTTACATGCAGCTGAAATACTTTGGGGAATTACATCTAAAATGTTCCTCTAACTTTGACCACAAAAATTTCCATTCCACAACAGAAAGTCATCTTCTTTAGGCACCTGCTGTGTGTGGAACGTATTCTAACAGTTCTCTAACAGTGACAGAATCCAGCCTGATAAATTAATTTGTGCCTGTGAGTGTACATGTGCCAAAAGGGAAGGATGGAAAATCTGGTTTTTATTTTCTGAAAGCAAGAAATGGCACCAAATGAATATTTACTCGAAATTTTCATGCTTTTTTTCCTTAAAAGCACTGTTATGACAGCATATGAATGCTATGTAGCTTGGCCGTGATGGGGATACTTTATTATTATTGAGTGATGGGGAGAGCTCTACCGAAATGGTCTTAATATATTTTTGAAAGGTCTTGTGAAGCTGGAGAAGGAATTTTAAAAGGGGCCTCTTGTTCCTTGGAAAAGATTCAAATTACATTACTTTCATGTCACTTCGGGCTAGAAGGGAGCAAAATGTTTTGCTCAAGTGAGCAAATGAAGACTAACAAATATTTGCGCACAGAAGAGTGTCTATGGGTTAGTATGGGTCCCGTGCTGAACGTGGATCAACAGAGGCTGCTATGAAAAGGAGAATGGATAAATAAAACCCTATATCCAAAATATGCAAAGTAATATACCTCTGCACCTTGGTAGCAAGGCTTTAGTTAGAATTCTTTGCTCTGTTCTGGGTTGGGCTCTCTAAGGCAGGCGGAGGAGTGGCCAAACAGCACATAGAGGCGAACAGCAGCAGTCATTTGCAGTCTGGAAACCATGATCTGTGAGGAAAGAATAAGTGAATTGTGGTTTTGTTTTTGTTTTTTTTTTTTTTTTTGTCTTAAGAGAAGAATTGAGGAATGTGGTGTGGAGAAGGAATGCGGTAAATAAACCATTAGCAAAGAGGAAGGGAATAATAAATTTTCCTTGTCTGTCATAGATAGAATGAGAAATAGTAGCTTTAAATTGCAAAAAGGAAGAGTTATTCAATATTTAGAAAAAAACTTCTAAGAGTAAGAATAATGAAGTACTACAATAAAGCCTTGGGCAAGTGGGAAGTTGACATAATTTAAGTTCTTTAAAAACAGGTTTAACAAGTGTCTGTCCAAACATACGTGTCTGTATCTATCTTAAAGCAGAAGTCCCTGTTATCCCTGTGATTCTATGTTCACTTAAATGTGATTTTAGTCACAATGAATGAATATATGAATTCCCATCATATAAATGAATGAATATATGAATTCCCATCATATAAATGGTATTAGATGATTTTTTGTTAAACTGAAACAGGTGGCTAAGGAATATTTAAGATACGTAATATAATAATATTATAATTTAGAGTTTTACTCAATGTAGTTACAAATGTATTACTTACTGTAAGTTCCCTCTTGCTGGTAAAGTATGCAGGGGGTGCTTTTCATAGAGTGAGCTGAGCTGGGGTAGAAAAAGCTATACCCCACAGGGAGGGAAAAATGAAGGAGGTCTCAGTTCTGTCTTGCCCTGAAGGCTCTTCAGGGTGTCAACATTCTGCCAGATACAGGAGGAGGAGGTCAGGGAATGGGCAGTTACTGTGAGAAAGAAATTCCTATTTTCAGTCTCTCAAAACAGCTCTGTCCTTTGCAATGAGATTGTAACTATTGATATTGTGATATTTTGGGCAGTATGAGCCCTGTGAAGATTGAGTACATACCCACCATCGCTAATACGAAGCTAATGTGCTTCACACACTGAAGAGTCATAGAGCTATTGTCTGGAGTGCCATATGAAGTGATTGAGTTCACAGCTTTTTGATCAGTCTGTAAATAATAGTAATCTTTATATCTTAGATTGCTCTTCACAAGTGAGATGTGACACTCATGACATGATCTCAGAATGGAGTTAATTACCTGTTCTTGTTAAGTAAACACAAGTGTTTGTTTTGATTCTGCTACCTTCAGAACTGTGTAGATGCAGCCACGGAGTCTGGCTAGTTGGGCTAGGTTTCAAACTAACTACCCAAGAATAATTACCTTCTATGGATTTATTTGTATGGACAAGAGCGGTGGAAATGCATCTACACGTTGTTCTTCTACCCTTTTCCCCTCCTGAATCAACTGATCTCCCACGAGAAGCACAGCAAGAGTCCACCTTATTTTCACATCCTTCTATGAAGTGATGAATCTGCCAGATTCCTCTTTCCTTCTCACAACTAAATTCCTGTTAAGACAGAAACTCCAGGGAGGCAGTTTGTGTGTTTGGACTAGAGCAGTGCTGAAGACGGCTCTGTTCCTGTGTCCGCTTCCTTCCACAAGGCATTTAAGGCATTTAAGATTTATTTTAATTAAGATTACTCCCCAGAGATCAATGAAAAGGCAGGAGCTGTTTGTTGTCCTCTCTTGGATTTAAAACGACGGAGAAATTTTCAATTCAGACTTTCAAGTGGGAATAGAACAAAGGTAAGAACCATTTGGAATACTTATGGAGCCTCTTTAAAAAGGGTAAATAAAAAGAAATGATCTTTTTCTAGATCTCAACTCAAATTCGTTGTCTAAAGCTCAGGGATTTAGTGTCTCTTTCATTGTTCTGGGTTCTCTACTAAGTATTTACTATCTGGATATAAACAGCACAAGCAAAAATATATAGTCTGTTTCCATAGGCTTTTATACTGAGAATTTTAAAAAAACTGAGGATAGAAGAAGGATGAAAGAGTTATACAATGAATGGAATTTTGGTTTTTTTGGTGTGCCTGGATGTTGCATAATTACCATCTTACCATCTCTGAGAATATTTCCCATGTTTATTTTACTATTTATTATAGTGTAACTGAAATTATTGAAATTACACGCGTATGAGTTGAATAAGTCTTAAAAAGCCTCTCACAATAGGTGCTGAGGTCAGCAGGACTATTTCCACTTCAGCCAGGGCAAGACTGGATTGCAGCAGAATTAAGAGAGTTGCGATGGCAAGCATATTTTACAGATGTCCAGGTTTGGGTCAGATCTTCAAGTTCAGTTTAGATTCCGCTGCAGTTTATTTTTATTAACAGAATATTTTTTAAATAGCCGATTGAACTTGCAGGTGCACAACAGTTAAGCACTGGAAAGGACTCATTATTTGAGTTCTGACTCCCTGAGCTCAGAACATTTATTTAAGGTCTGAAGGAAACTGAAATTTTTCAGAATTATTATGTCAAAGATGGTGATTCAATTTCCTTTGGAAAAGCAATAATTAAAGTTCCAGCTGCGATGAGATATAGATGCACTGACTTTTATAAGCAGGTAGGGCAGCCTCATCCAATTTCCATGGACGTTTTTCCATTGACTTCAGCCCCATAGAGCTGGGCTGTGGGGAACTACCCAAGCAGGATTGACAGCAAATTCTGGTTCCAACCGGATGCACAGAAACTCTCGCCACTAAAACTGTATCAAAGGATATTAAGTTCAGAAAATTGCAACATCAGGATGAACTCTGTCACTCACCGATCTTAAACTATTGACTGGACCATTCAGAAAACTGATTAAATCTTTTCCATGGAAGACATATATACGTCAAGATGGACGGGGATGCATTTGTAATATTCATAAGGTGTTAATATCCTCTGTGGTTCTCCTGCTCTGAGGTGACCTTAGGAGGTTTATCCCCCAGGAAGACAGCTCAGAGTGCTTATTTAAAAGAAAATAATTAATATTCTGTTTGTTTATTTAAAAATGGCAAAACCATGGATTTTTCACATATTTTACATATACTTCTCTAAAAATGCTATGTAGGTGGACAATTCTGTTGGAAATGTAGTCCTTCTGCGTTTTGGCGCACTCACAGGCACTCAAAGTACCACGTGAGTGCTCTGTTGGGAATATAAACAACCCATTTCCAGCACTTCAGTAAGGCTGGTGTCTTACAGTGCACTTCCCACACTTGGTCTTTATTCCTGTTAAAAGCTGTGTTTGCTCCAGAACCTCTGGGTAGGCATCAACAGAGGTAGAAATACACAAATAAAGCTTTGGAGGAAAACTTCCCAGAACCATTTTCCATTGGACGAGTAGGTATTTTACCACTTGCTTTCAGGAAGATTGCATCATGCTGCGGTAAAACAGCCTTGCCTCAAAATCAGTGTCAGAATGACTTTTTCTCCTCTTCTGTTCAAGATGAAGACCATAAATAGATATGTGACCATACATAGATATGCTCTGTCTGGAGCTGCAAAATTGTGATTCATATGTAAACTGTGACTGATGTGTGTAGAGCCTGGCAGGGACAAACATGCAGCAGGTTGGACTTTTGTGCTTTATAGGGCAAAATTTGACCCTATGTTAGAAAATTCATAGTCTGACATGGAAAAAACAATGGAAAACACACTTTCTATCATGCTGGAAAAGATATCTTTGTTCTGGGTGGTTTTGTACATGCCAAAGGAAGCTTAGGGGGTTTGTTGCTGTGTTTGCTACAAGTAAACTATTCTGCTTTAATTTTTAAAAGGTTAAGGAACCTTGTAAAATTCACAGACCAGCAATCACTGGAATTACCCCATAGCCATCTGATAAACAGCGGGGAATGTGACGTGGTTGGATGAGAGCTGGTACAGGTTCAGGAGAGATTGTGAGCTCGGAGAGTGAAAAACCGTGTATGGGTTTTGATGTGTGCTTAGAGAGATGGTCTGGAAGTCCCTGTGGGCATCCCAAAGGAACCATACCCCTCAGGTGAAACCAGGAAAAGAATAAACAAATTTTGTAAATTCTGATAGGGTTTAGACATAGGTTTGATACTTTGAAAACGTGTCGTGAGGAAGGTGCTTATAGAAGACTTGGACATGTTAATGCTGCAAGCTGAGATTTAATTTTTCCAGGGAAATGGAAAGAAAGAGGTGAGGAAGGGATCTAAGTACATGAATTTTCTTGTAACTCTTATCCCAAGTGATTGCCTGGGGTGTCCAGGAAGAGGACAGATTTTCATGTCAAACTTGCTCCATACTTTCCTTTACAGGTGGAGCTGGGGTGGGAGCACAAGCATGAGTATTGTAGGTAAAAAAGAAGTATTAGAAGTTTGATAATCTGAAAGATGATGTAATTGTTCTACAAACGGAGGAGCTGTGTGAAATGTTGATGCTAATCAGAGGGGAGAAATAATTAGAAAGGGACAAACCAGTTCAATACACTTCGCTCTGTGTCAGTCAGTACAACCTCTCAAATGAAAGAAGGTGTCACTAAGGAATAAAAGAGTTAATGCAGGGATGAAATAAGCTCAGTATGCAAGGAGCACTTGGAAAGGGGCCTTATATACCATCAGGACTGAACACTGAACTCCTGCCACAACCAGTAGCCCAGGTGGGACCTGAACTGACGTTATCTTGCACAGCTACTGAGCAAAGTCCTCCAAAAGTGTCCTAGTCTGCCAGAGGGATCAGATCTGCTGTGAGCTGCAGGGCTGTTGGGAAGAAAATAGAGAGAAAGGGAGAGAAAGAACTATTACCTTTTCCCTGTTCCCTCACCTAGAAGCCACTTTGGTACTGCTTCAAAGCTGCTCACAAATTGCTTGGTCTCATATATTTGCAATAATAAAATTCAAGGGTTTTTTTGCTACTTAGAAACCTTGAAATAAATCTGAAGCTACTGAAAAAGGGAGAGGACACTTTTGCAAGTGCTTTTAAATATGCCTTCTCAAAACTGTGTGGTGGTATAAAATTGTTTCTGTATCACCTCTCTCTTGATTTAGATGCTAGTTAAATGATGAAGACTACTCATTTTGAATCTAGTACTAGTTAATAAATTATCTGCCAAAAGTTAAAGAATCATCTAGGTTAGGGAAGGGACTTTTAAGATCGTCAGGTCCAACCATCAACCTACCACTGCCTACACCCACCACTTTACATACACCGCATGCACCGTAACAACAGGTTGTAGTCTCTTGAGAAACTGAGGACAAGCAGTGCAGGGCTGGTAGTGGTACACTGCGGTATCTATTCTAGTCTGCAGTGATTCTGTAGGATCTGTTGCAAATAATATCCCTGGTGTCATTTCAGACCAAAGTTCAGGGTGCTCTGGCTGCTGTTCCCATCTTTGTTGAGTGAATGTGCAAAGGGGGAAGGGAAGTGAGTAGGTGGTGACGGAACCAGCTGTCACAAGGCAGACAGAAAGCAATATATGCTGCCTTCTCAGCATTTATTACAGAAAAACAGCATATATGACATTAATCAGTGGAATAGCTGCTGTGCATAGCTAATAACTGATGGATTTGTATCTGTGCTCTGAAGGCATCCTTAGCATGAGGAACCTACTCCAAAGACCTTCTAACTTTAGCAGATTTGGGAGCAGGGTGTAAATTATTGATTTCCTCTTTAATTTTTTAAAGACTGCTTTAAAAATTGGTTAGCCATTCCTTTTCTGTTGGACAAAATCATACCTGTAGCAATAAGTGACAATCAACAGATACTAAAAAAAATAATAAATTATCGGTTTCTTTTTAAAATGCCATTTCAATTTAATAAAATAGTCAGGTACACAAACCTTTACATTTTGATATGTGTATATAGGCATAAACTCTTAGATTTTGTTCCTAATAAGTTAATCTCTCAACTGTTTTTGTTTCTAAGAAGCATCACCTCAAAAAGTTTGCATGACTTTCAAAACGAAGTCTGATTTTTAGCGTGAATAGTGCTTGTGCTTTGTACATTTCCTTCTTCATAATGAATGTCAGAGCGTCGAGTTTCTACCCAGGAATGCCTTTTGCTGAAGTTTATCTCCTTAAACAAAACGCAAACACCCGTGAGGTCCCTCAATCGGCGTGAGAGGGAGCCATCTCGTGGTGTCATTTATATTTTCCTGGGAAATGATGCTGTTGCTGCAAAGAGACGAGAACTGGATGGGGAGGGAAACCTGTTTTGCATATAATGCTTATTCAGAAAAAACTGTTCTGAGATCCTGCCGGTATAGAGAGGGTAGGATACTAGAAATAAAATCAAATGCGTGGGCGATAAATCTTTATTTCATTCTTGATATAATTTGGTAGCTGTATATGCAAACATGAAAAAGAAGATATTCTGTTTGTATATGCAAACAGAAGAAGAGACATCTGTTTTTCCAGAACTCTGCATTGAAAGGGCTGCACATTTTATGGAATTTAATCACATATTGATCTCTTTAAGGTCTGTTACTACTTTTTTTTCTCTGATGCTGGGGTCATGTTACCTGGCTGTTAGTGACTTGTTTAACGGCTTGTTGCGCCCCTGGTACAGTGCCTTTGCCGTTTTCGTGCTCTGAAAACAAAAACATATGCAACAGTTGTAGTTTCAGAACATCGTGGCTTGTGAGCAGACCTGAAGGAGACCAGAGGTACCAGTTTTGCTTTGGGCTCTGGAAGACAAGGTGGGACAGACCTGGTGGAGCAAGAGCTGTAGGGAACGGCAGGGACTAACGACACAGGTCCATGGCTGTAGGAGGGCACGCTCAGGGGCTCGCTTATACTTGGCTGTTCTTTTGAGAAATTTCTGTTTCCTGGAGCTCCGGGCCATACGTTGCTGAACTGAATTATTCGTATATGGAAATATTTCATTTGGAAGAATGGCAAAGTCATAGAATGGTTTGGGTTGGAAGGGACCCTAAAGATCATCCAATTCCAGCCCTCTGCTGTGGGCAGGAACACCTCCCACCAGACCAGGTGTCTTGTATTAGTATCCAACTTGCTTTTCAAGTGGATGGGAAGGAGCGAATTGATGTTGCCTTTGGTCATACGGGGTCTGGGAGCACAAAGCTGCTGCATTGGGGCTGCAAAGGATTTCTAGCCTAAATGGCATCACATTGACACATGGCTTTACCAAGATGACCATTCTGTACGCTCTTCATAGGCATATTAACCCTGCTATAACCAGACTAGCAGAACTCAGATCGTCTCAGAGGAATTCTTATTTGCTAACCTCACTTCAGTTCTCTCATAACCACTTTTTTTTTCTGTGAAGGAGTGCTTAGGAGGGCCCACAGGCCTAGAAAGTTTCCATAAGACTATTTTACCGCAAGTGAATTCTTTGCCTTTTTGATAATAAGATCAGCAGGACTATTTTTGAGTGGCTGTCCTGATTTCAATAGCCATTTATCAAGATAACTTGCCCTGAGTTTTCAGAACAGGCTTCTTTTCAGAGCTGCCTGTCCTTGGGAGAGACCTCTTTCCATCTGCTCACTGTAAAGGAGGCCTGGGAAGATCAAACTCCTGATTCAGTGCCTGCCACCCTCTATCATGCTCCCTGAAAACTCCTCTGTAAGTTTCATTAATGCAGTTAAAGTATTTTGAAGGTTAATTTGATTAATTTAACAAGTAAAGGCACTCTATTCCTTCTCCCTCAAATTTTCATTCCTGAAATATTTAATGGTAAATGCACCTTAACTACTGCTGAGGGTTCCACCCTTTTTCCCAGTGGTATTGATAGTCCCTCCTGTGACTTTAAACCTATTACCTTAAAAATCATAAAAATGATTGCATGGTTTCTGAAAAAAGTTAAGTTTATTGTTTTTGAACAAAATATCTACAATGACATGAGTGACACCATAAATTTCACATATTTTAACACTTCTGTCTGCAGAGAATGTCTGTTTAAGTGCGATATGATACTGTAATACAATAAAAAGGAATTTAATCAAATCCATGCACAACACATTTATAGAGTTTTACCAAAAAGGAAGTACTTTGAGATGAAATTGCCATCAGACAGAACTCACAAGAGAATATTTTGAAAACTCACAGACAATTTATTGATACACTATTATATTTTTTTCTTTTCTTCTTGTTGTAGCCTTTAAAAAGCTGGGATGACTAACACACAAAATACTGTATATTATGTTAAACCTTTAGGTCAAAAGCTTATGGCACAACTTGTTTTTGTACAGCTCATGATTACACATTCATGGAACATCAGGGTCCATTTCATCTGTTAACAGCACTCGGCCGTACATTAAAATCCGAACATCAGTAATGTTTCTTGCATATTTCACAAAGATGAAAGTGAAGAAGTGCAGTAAATAGTCAAGAACGTCAAGAAGAGAGGATGAGCCAAGGTTTTTCTGGCATTTACCCCACTGCTGCTGGCAATCCAACCTGCTCCCACAAGCCTTCCCAACCAAGAGCTGTCGGTGTTGCGTCTTGCCTGAAGGCACCTTTTCCATAACCACTCCAAAAGAAAATACCCATTTTATTATTAACAACTAGCTTGGTTTGGTTATTGATATTTTTCTTCTTAGTTTTCTCAAAAAAGCAAAAGAAAAAAAGCTGCGATGAGCTGATATTGTTCTCATCTAAATAACCATGTGATTGTACAGTAAGAGGAGGATAAAGTTATTTTACTGCCTCACAGGGGTACTGTAAGAATTAAAAGCTCCTTTGGCAGTTTCACAGTTTAAGGCCAAATCCTGCTCTGTTGGATGAGATTAATTCCTGCGATAGCTCAAATGAGAGCAGAAAGTATATCTGTCTTTTGTAACCAACCATCTCAGCTTGGGCTGGGAACTGTATAAATAATTTCCATCTATTATAAAATTATTGCTAAAAATAATACTTTTTTTTTAAGTTAAGGAAGACTTTTTGTCTTTCCCTAATGTTAAAAATATAAGGATTTTTACAATTTATTATATTCTATTTTTATCTACATTATCAACCTACAATCTTTAAGGGGTTATAGTACAAAGCAGGAGTAGTACCTTACTCCTTAAATGTAAAGTGCAGACATAAATCACCTAAATATAAGCCTTTCTAGTGGGTAAATGGAATCATCTCTCACACATCACAAAGGGTTCTTTATCAAGCAGCCTATGAAAAGGTTTTTGGAACAAACTCTAATAAAGAGAATCCAAAGAAAATCACTATATGATCAAGCTGAAACAATAATAAAATCCCACATTCTCCCTGAATTCCACTACCCTGCATAAATGACAGTGCTTGCTGCCAAAACTTGCTGTACTAGATATAAGGAAGGCATTTTTTACAATGAGGGTGGTGAGAGCCTGGCCCAGGTTGCCCAGAGAAGCTGTGGCTGCCCCATCCCTGGAGGGGTTCAAGGCCAGGTTGGAGGGGGCTTGGAGCAACCTGGTCTGGTGGGAGGTGTCCCTGCCCAGGGCAGGGGGTGGCACTGGGGGGGCTTTAAGGTCCCTTCCAACCCAAACCATTCTGTGATTCTATGTTTCTATGATCTGTGCCCTGCAGAGCCCAGGTTAGGTGACATCAAGATGAGGAACATCTACTTCAGCATAAGGAGTGGGCTCTTTTTCAAACGTAGGAGCAGCCCTGCTAGTTATCATCTGCCTTGACCATTATTTCCTTGATTATTTCCTTTCCATTCTTGCATCTTCTTAACGTTATTCCCTGCTACTTCGTTGTACAGTGACCAAAGGACCATCTCCCACCCTAATCTCAGTAGATGACAGCAGCTGTTGATTCCAGCTCTGTACAGAGGAGGATGGCCCTGCCTGCTGGCATTGCTGGGCTTTTCCCCTCATCACTGGTAAAGTTTCTTGTCATCTCAACTGACATTTCTCTCTCTTTACCAGGTGACTTTACACTAAGTCATTTAGGAATAATCTAAATGAAATTTAAATTTTAAGTTCTGCTTTCTTTTGAAAACCATATTATTTAGCGGAGTGCAAAGGCTTCTGTCACCTTGGCAAATGTTATGGTTCTGGTAAAAAAACCCACAAACCTATCATTTTAGCAGAGATTTGGGTTCCATTATATCAAAATAGAAAATCTTTACTTATCTGAGGGCAGCAGAACAACAGGCCGAATGCTGTGTGCTTTTGAAAACATCATCATGGAATCATTTTTTGCTTTTCCCCTCTATTTAAAATACTTTTGTTATGAATGCATTGCTACATAATGAAGAAATATAGAGTTTTCATAATGACAACAGGTCAGGATGGCCGAGCGGTCTAAGGCGCTGCGTTCAGGTCGCAGTCTCCCCTGGAGGCGTGGGTTCGAATCCCACTCCTGACAGCTCCTTTGAGGGACATGATTTTGTGGTAGTCTGGGTAGTGTTGGTTTAACGGTTGGACTTGATGATATTTAAAGGTCTTTTCCAACATAAATTTTCTGGGATGATGCTTTAAACATAATCAATTCTCTTTCTTTCAACGTGCCCTGTTAGAAGACCGAGCATTATATGTAAATATTCCATTTAGAAGTAGGGTGTGCTCAACCTCCCAACGTAATGGCCTATGAAGGAGAAATAGAACTACACCGAGGAAGGCATCCACTGGCCAGGGCTGAGACCCTCCTCTGCTCTCCCACCGTAGCACAGGTGGAGAAATGCGTCCTGAGAGGCAACACCAGGCATTACGTCCAACTAAATTAGGTCCATTAAATCTACAGATCTCATTTATTTTAAATAGAATATGTATGTAACAATACATTAGGGAGTCCAGAAAAGAATGATAATCTAGATTTATGCTTTTTATTTGTATATGCTTTAATTTTTCCTTAGGTTAGCATGGTTGAGTCAAAGAGAAATGTGTCACAAGGGTTATTCCCCCTCACCGAGATAATAGTTTCACATATGAATGAAGGAACTTGTCCTTCTTGCTTAGCAATTTATATTCCTTCTGACCCCCTGCTACATTTTGCCAGTGTTGTAACCCAGTCTCTCTTTTATCACTTCAAAGATTTCCTGCCTGATTTCTCTCCTTGAGAGCATAGACCTTTTCTGCTCTAAAGAGTGAAGAAAGAAAGTAGGGCTAAATTTTTTAGGCTCTGCTTTACTCAAATTTGTTCATGTTTTCAAGGCAAGGTAGTACTGCATGTGTGAGAGCAGCAGACTATTGAATGTTCAGGAAAGAGGCAATGTCAACCAGCTGCTCACGTGCTATAAACTAGAATAACTAGGAGTTATTCTGATCTGAGCTTTTTGATGCACTTACCCCTTCAATGAAGAATTCTTGATTGAATGAATACAATTCATTGTTGAATGCAATTCAGCTATTTTAGAAGGAAAGAAGGGAGATGAGCCTGAAACATGATGAATCTTGATTATGGATCCAGGACTTCAAACAGTCCTTAAACAAAATACTGTTGACTTTGCTGACAGCAGAAGCGAGTTTATATCCCTCTTCATACGACGCAGCTAATGGTAACTTTGAGAGAGATGGATATAACCCAGCTGAAATGTCAGCTGTTAGCTCATGATACCCCCTTGCACAGATGAACAGGATCACAACAAACAAAGAAATCAACAAAAAAAAGACACAACCTCAGCAAATAATAATTGGTTAAAGTGAATTGAATCCATTTCAGGTCATAAGTGAAGCAAAAATATAAATAGAAAAACAAACCTATTTTAAGATACAGGAGTATTATAATGCTTCTTTCTGACACAGCTGATCAAAACCTGAGCACTACTTTTTTAGAATCTAACAAATCCTTAGAGGAAAACAACAACAAACCCAACCAAGTCCAAGGCTGTTGTGTTATAACCCTGGGTGCAGAGTTACATGATTCTGTTAGTTCATATGCGCCATGCCTTTGGCAGGGCACCAGATGTTTGCCTCCAGCTGTATTTCACATTTGTACACACATTCTGAGCAACAACAAACCAAAAATTTAAGACATGTTCAAAATAAAAATATTTTTGCAATGAGAAACAGCCTCAGCTACTGGACCCGGTAATTCTAAATGTCAGATTTCCATATCTGAGCATGTTTTTGTTTTTCAGTAAACAAGATTGGCAAAAGTAAACACTTGCCTACAAGCCCTGCCATAAATGTGATCTATTCTGTTATAATTCAAAGAAGCAACTAATATGACCTATTTAATCCTAAACAGGGAAAATCTCTCTAAGGGTTTTGATAGTTGTTCTTCACTTAATTAATGTGAAGTATAACAAATGTAAAAAAATATTCAGATCCTTTTTCATGTTTTACAAGTGACATGTTTTTCCAAAGTTGCATAGTGCTTCTTAACCGGTATCTAAGTCATATCAATATGCTTCAAAGAATGAGACAGAAAACTTGACATATTTGTAAATTAAATTTCCTCTATTTATGTAACAAGTAGGAGATAAATTTGCATAAACACGGCTCTACTCGTCCCCCAGATGTTTCAGGGAAGCAGTTGACTATTTGCTCTTAATTTTGGTCCAAGATCACTTTGCATTGAATCAAAATGAAGCATTGCAAAATTTTTGATGTAGTTTGGCTCTCCAAAGCTGTATGAGTTTTGTCAATTGAGGAAAAAAAATCCTTCAAAGATATACAAAGGATTGAAAAATATAAGTTTCAATTATCAGAGTGTAGGTAATTTAAGGAAAAAAAAAATCCTTTGCAGGAATCAACATTTTACAAATTTTAATATATTTCCCATGTGATATGCAGACTATTAGGCTTGTAGATACCTTGTGCTGTCTGAGATTATTTCACCATAGACCTTCCGGGGAATGGTAATATGAAGTACACTGAATAAATAACTTAAAAGTGTCGTGTGCTCATTGCAAAACCACAGGTTCTGTCCTTAAGACAATAAGACGTCCTTAAAACTGTAATCTCAAATCAGTAATTTGTCATTATCTTGTAAAATTGAAATAAAGATTACAAAGGCTAACCTATTTTGTAATACTATGGGATTTACCTAGGGCATTCTAGATCCACTTTTTTTTTTTTTTAATTAAAAATACACCATAATTAAAAAAATGTAAGGAACATCAAAGAGAACTGTACAATTATACCACTATGTAACAGTATATATAAATACTTGGCAGTAAAGCTTCAGTAGAGAGTGATTTACAATGAAAAAGTTAATATTTAGTTTGACACAGAACGTTTGCAAGAGCAGGTGTATCTTCTCCGGGTGCCATTCTCCCACTTCACTGCGACTGGGCATGGCAGGGTCTTTTTTTGTCCCCCCTCAATGCCTTTAACTCTCCCGGTCATTCCTGGGATGCTCGTTCCTAAGGGAAAGCCTCCCATTGAACTGTGTGTACTGTGAGCCTTATTGGTGAATGTCCTCATGCCTGATGATTTTGTAAATTACCCAATAAAAAATATTGAAGATCAGAAAGGCTAAGGGGAAACAAGCTCTGGATATCGTGTCTATCTTCTTGGCCCGGTCAATGAATACCTTTCTCATCTCTTCGGGGCTTTTTGGTGCAGCTTGAGCAGGGTTGTTTGGCCCTTTTTGGGTCACTCCGTCTTTTGCTTGCAGACACGGGCTCACTCCGTAGGCTGTGAAACTAAACTGACTGTCCCTCATGTCATCGTCCTGTTGGGGAAAAAAAAAAAAAGGAAGAAAAAAAGCAGAAGTTTGTTTTATTCACAGAAATCTTACCAGCTGCTAAATAGCAAGTATTTCACCGTTACCTCAGCGACTTCTTGAATCCACAGTTTGTGTGAACTGGTTGAAATTTCAGCCCTATCAGTGTCTGTCAGAAATATTGCAGCAGCTTTGACAAGCATGGAATTCTCCTGTTTGTTTCTAGATTCTGTAATCTCTTTACAGAATAGAGAAAGCTTGTTAAACTGGTGGTAATCAGGCACACAACTTCCAATTTGGTTTGATTTTCCCCATTTACAGTAAATATCCTCAGTTTTCAACTGGACAAACTTCAAACTTTTAGACAGCAGTTGTTAACTCTGTACATTGCTTAATGAAGTGGGATCCTGGCCTCGAGAGGTACTCATCATACAAGCACTAATGATCTTCACGTTAATTGTATTAGTGAGAATTCTGCCTATTTGGTAATCATATATTTAATTAATCTTATCTGTGTGCCTTATTTTACTGTTCCCTGTGAATGAGTCAGATAAAGAGAAGAGCATGGAAAGTGTCTTAGTTTAAAATAAAGTGAATGAAAGCTAAAGGCCAGATTTTAATTCTGGCAAAGTCATTCTGAATTCAGGGAGGTATAAGAGAAAGTGTTTTTTAATCAAGTGGCACAGAGACAAAAGTAGATGGTCTGAAGATAGATATATTTTTATAACCTTCATTTCAAGAATGAGTCTTCTGTCTGGAGACACATTTTGTACTTCATTTTGCCTGGTTATGGGTGTTCTCAAGTAGTGAAGGAGGTAAAAATGCAGGCAATAAGATGTAGACTGTGAAGCCAGGGCCAGATTTTGTTCTGAAATATATTCCAGCTTATTCCTTCACTATGTTTGCTATGCAAGGATAGTTGTGGGATTTTGATGACATTTATAATTTTTTAAATACTGTTTTTTTTATTCAGTATATTTATCTTCATGTCTAATTTAGCCTAGTTGCTTTAGGATTCTAGATTTTTATGAAGTATGACAAAGTATTATATATATGTTATTTTCTTAAATAAGTATTTTGCAAAATAATTCTCATAAGTATTACAAAAGAATTGAGCAGCAGTCACTTTTCCTTTTGTAAGAGAATTTTTTTCTATTTTGAAGTTCTTTCTAGCTTAAACTAAAATAAAATAATAAAAAAATTCATTTACCAAAGCAAATCAAATAATAGGTGTTTCAGTTCAGTAATTCTGAAGCATTTTTTCTTTATTTAAACCTCTTACTTTGTACAAATGTAATTTCTCAATGAACACAGTTTAAATCCAAATTTCCAAATTTTTCATTTTGAAAATGTCTGTGATGTTTGGAAAATCTGAAAATGTTTTGGAATGGAGAATTAATTCTGAGCACATTTAAAGTTCTGATTAAGTAGTACTTGCTACCCATTGTTAATTACTTTGTTTACAAAAATTCCAATGATGTTTATTAACAACATTAGTTGAAGAACAAATAATACAAAAGAATGCAGCTTAATTGCTAAGTTTGAAGTGAACTGGTTGGCAATCACCATGAGCATCCAGCAGAGCTGTAGTTATCACTCAACTGCAATACTTTTTCAATTGTGTAAATTTAATAAACTTATAGAGTTCACTGAAACTACTGTGCTTCAAATCTGTGTTAGAATTCTCCTATGAAAACAAAAAATAAAGAAAAATTAACATGAAAGAAAAGGCGGAGGGAAAAATCACTGACTGACTGCAGTATGGAAATGAGTAACAGAAATACAAAATGATGGGGTCATTATTTGATGACGTGATAAAACAGAGATTTCTGCAATAATGTTCCTCTCCTGTCAGAAAAGGGTAGGAAATAACATCTTCATATTAGTGGCATTCCAGGAGAGCTGTGGTGTTGTATTCCCATTAACAGAAGTTACAGATGCACGGACTGTGAGAATTTACACTAAGCTTGCTCTTTAAACACCTTCATACATATAAGTCAGGGTTTAAATCTTTCCGTTCTTCTCCAGAAAATAACTCCAGAATGGGTTTGAATACTTGGGTCTCTGGGTATTTATTTGTTTGCTTGGAAAGTGATGTGAAGGTCCTTCTAGGAGTCTGGCAGCTCTGTCCAGTGGATGGTGTCTCCATCAGGGCAGGTGGGATGGTTTGATCTACCAAGTCCACCCACTGTGCTGGGGCTATGGACATGCGGGAAAGGCCACCGCCTGGAGCACTATAACATGCCAGGGTACCACCATGCTTTTTTTTCTGGGGTACCTGCTGGAATATCCAAAATGTGGTTCTGGAAGTTTTCCAGCAGGTTCATAATGCAGAAGAATCATTGATTTGGCCTCAGGTTGATACCTGAGGGTGCTTGTTACACAGCAGGGAAGATGTAGGTACTCTAATTATTGATAGTAACTTTTGAGTGCTTTTTCGAGGGCGTTTTTATAAAATGTCAGTGACGCCCCATTTGTTTTTGTCGACTGACTTGGCTACAGTCCCTCTTTCTGACTGGGAACATTTCTCATAACACATGTGTGCGAGTCCACAGCTGTTGAGGTCACCTGGTGGAAGTGCCCGTATGGCCCAGGTGAGAAGCTGGACAGTGAATCTTCCTGGAAAAGTCCCGCATTTTGGTTGAATTTTTTTTTTAAACTACAATAAGAAAACTTTGTTTTTGGTCTTTTGTGTATTTGTTCAGTGCATCGTCACTAAAGAAATGAAAATGAATGATTTCTTATTGATTTTTTGATAAAGCTTTAAAAATCTTTTTATGAATGAACTTTAGCTAAGGTTTGATATGAATGTGCTTTTCACACATACAGCTTTGGAAGGAATTTGAAACTTATTCTGAATACAGCTACGTAGAAATAATTTATCATCTCTATTAAAATTACTGTAATTAAAAAATGGATATAAATTTAGATAACAATTTATATTTAGAAATTTAGAATTCTTTGGATGCCTGAAGGAAATAATTTCAATTAGTTTATTTTCGTATTAGCGTTGTTCTATAAAATACTTAGCTATAAAGTATTAGAAAGGTGCCAGTTTTTGTGGCCCTGTGAATGTCCTGTTTTCTGTCCATATATTTAATAATACATTTCTCTGGAGGAGTCATATGCATAAAGGCTGAAAAGACCTCTGTATCCTTTTGCCTGTAGGTTGTGGTAATGGTTTGAAGGCTTATTTGAAGTCTTAGCTTTGGATATTTGAACACTGTATTTTTTTATTGTTCTTTTTTTTTTGTGAAGAAAAGTGTTATTGAATTGTTTTGGCCTACAAACAGCTTGGTTTAAAAAGCCGATCTTGTAGCAACTGATTGCTTCTTGAACTGATGTTACTGTTCCTTTGAAGCTGCAGAAAGTTAAATTTTAATACTGTATTTTAATCCAGATTTAAACAGATTAAAATGGATTACAAAATTAACAAGACAGATACCTTTATCAACATTTCACGTCATCACATACAGGTAGCAATGAAGGTTTATGGAGTTCACAGGGGAAGACATTATTTCAGACAAAAGGACAGGGCCTCTGTTCATGGTTGGGTACCACATTATGACAAATGGGACATCTTCTTTGTAGTTTACCCTTAAATTTGTACTGTAGATTTGAGGCAAAGTCCCGTCTATAGGTCCTGTACATCTCAAGCCATTGCTATGCTGCAATGATTCACTGATTTCATTTCCATCAAGAATTCCCTCAAAATACTTTCATCAAAACGGATGGGTTGACCAGAAAGAAAACAAAAGAAAAGAGGTGTGATTACCATTAAAGACAGTCTAGTTTGCATGTCTATTTTCCTCACTAAAGATACGGTGATCTTTAGCTTTTTGAAAATAGAATTAAAAGATTGACTATCCCTGAACACTAAATATATATTTAGTATTTAAAAGCTGATTTAAAAATCAGAGTGTTATTCAGTATATGTACACAGTTTATGTTTTTCCCCACAAAGTGTAGATGAAACTAAGAAAAAACACCGATCACAGGTATGGTTCAGTATCCCCACAGGACTTATAATTCTGCCAGTTCTGTTCTTATGTCTTTCAAGACTGAAAAGAGTGTAATTATAAGAGAGTAATTAATATTAATTCATTCTGAAGGAACATTTCCTTCATATTAGTAATATAATATTTGTGAAATAGTTGTGTTTATAGTTGAGAAATAGTTGAGAATAGTTGAGAGTTGAATAGTTGAGAAAGCCAGATTGCTTTCTCTGACAAAGCACTGTGGATCATATACTGACCACCAATTGAAGGCTCAAATTGGGAACCAAAATTCCTCTGTTCCCAGGGTTCGTTATGGCATTTGTGTACTCATAAAGAAATGAGACCCTTTTCCTAAAATCTCCTGTACCTATTGCGATGCCGATTGGGAAACAGCAATGAGTAGGCTGCATATTATGTTGCAATAACAGTTTTTAGTTATAAATCTATTTAGAATACAATCCCAGACACTTTTTTTTTTTTTTTTTTTTTTAATTCTCTGCAAATTGTATTGAGCCTCTGAAAAGAAATTTTCCTTTTGGTTATTTGGAATCACTGAGAGAGGTCCATAGCTACAACCATAAAACGGTAGCCAGAGGGTGCAGTTATACCTAAGAATCGCCTGTAATGCTGCTGGTGCTGTTGTCTGGGAAGGGAGGCTGAAAACAGACTTGGTGAAGAAAGAGGCAGTGGCTGTAGATGGAAAAAGCATAAGGAAAATGGGAAGGAGAGATAAGCTTTGGATGCCAAAATGTCTTAACAGAGCTCTGTACATAAGTACATTTTGTATAACTGTTTTTCCATAAATCTTAGCAGCTGTCATTTTGTTTGCTACGCTCGTTTACTGCGGGGGTTTTATCTGAGTTCAGTCATATGCTTTTTAAGAGAGAGATTTCAGTTCTCCTGTGTTTTCAATCAGCATTGATAAGGAAAACCCCACGGTTTTGGTTAAATTTACAAAGTATTCCAACCTGGGAAAAACTGCAAGTTTGTTTGAGGATATGTTCAGAGTTAAAAATGCAATGATTTGGACAAAGAGTCTGAAAAATACAGGAGGAGAGTCAGTGGGTGTGAATACAAGGTGCTGCATTTAGCCAGGAACAACCAGCTTCACAAACAGAAGGTGGAAATGGAATGGCTCTGCAGGACCTCTGGAAAAAGACCTGGGAGTTATGGAAAGTCCCAGTCTTGATATGGGTCAATACCAGGCTGTTGTTAAAAAACCAAATGGCAAAGGGCGTTGGATAAACCCAAGGAAGCTGTGGCTGCCCCATCCCTGGAGGGGTTCAAGGCCAGGCTGGAGGGGGCTTGGGGCAACCTGGTCTGGTGGGAGGTGTCCCTGCCCAGGGCAGGGGGTGGCACTGGGGGGGCTTTAAGGTCCCTTCCAACCCAAGCCATTCTATGATTCTGTGATAAAACAGTGTTTAACTTGTTTGATATGATCCTTCAGCTGCTCAGAGCTATTACTGGCTAAACTTCATGTTGCAAACACAGTTTTGAGGAACTAGGTGGACCTATGAGGAGAATTTCTAGAGAATAAGAATGAGAAAAAAAAAAACCAACAATAAACACCCAAAAAACTGTACCAACTGGGAATATTTAAAGAAAAGAAGACTCAATGGAAACGTGCAAATGGCTACAGAAAGGAATGAAGTAGTCTGTTCTCTGTGCCCCTTCTAAATCAGCCATGAGAGGCCAACAAAGGCACGAGTAAAAAACTTTCTAAACCATTGGGATAGATTGCAGGGGAGTTTGTGGATTTTTTTTATGGCTGGGATGAATAAGGTATAACTAATTGTGACTTAGGTCAGGAAAATGGATTCCCTGACCTCCCAAGGGCATTCCGGCACTGAAATTCAATCGTCTGACTGTCGCTAGGGTTGCTTGGTAAAAGTAAATATTTCTTGCAACAAGCATGTCTTTTTAATTACAAAGAAAATAGACTTTGGAAATTCTTCAGCTGCCCTGTTACAATTAGATATTATTCATACGTGTTCTCTTCTGTCAACATACATAAACATTTCCAAAACCATTTATTTTTGGACTTTTGCAACAGAGTCAAAGTGCTAGGAATTTTGCTGTACCCTTGCAGGTAAAATGCCAGTCCCAAAACATTCTGTATTCGTCGGTTGGAATTCACCTGGTAGAAAAACCTAATCCTAGTAAAATGTTCTAAGAATGGTAAACACATAAGGTAAAAAAGTCTAATAAGTTACCCTAACTACTCTAGTTTTCTGATCCATTTGGACATAAATACTGACTAAAATAGCAATTTTCACTTTGAAAAGAAATAGGATTTAATGCTCAAGGAGCCACTGAAGTTTATTTTAAATGCAGTCTTTTAACCTAACTTCTTTTTATGTCTTTTGACTTTGTGGTCAAATGTACATTTCTTTATCCATGCTAGTTTAAAAAGTTAATACAATTCGATTCCTGAGAGCCAGTGGCTGTTTGACCCAGTCCAATGGATAATAAACAGATGCAGAACTTTATAATCATGGGCTGTAGTAACTGACTTTGAAAAGGACAAAAGAGGAAGGAAACACAAGTTAATTTGACTTATGATCCCAGAGCCTACATTTCATGCTAGAAATTGTGGTGAATAAATAATAACATTTGTGGTGAGGAAGGCTAGTTATTAACTGCTTTCTTTACTCCGTAAGATATCATTTATTATTTGTAGACCGGAGGGTTTAGAATGTGATCCAATTTTTTTTGAGATAAAATCTCTGTGTTGTAATGTTTCAAGTTCCAGTATACTTGTTGGGCAAGGAATGGTTTAATAAAACACTGAGGGGAAAAAAAAAAAAAAGCAGCAATTAGCTGAGCTGTCTTTAGGGATTGAGAAGGTTTATTGTCAAAGGTTAACTCTGGCAAGGAGCTCTTGCTCTACATAGAAATGGAGTCAGTCAGGAAATGTTCAGATCTTTTCAGCCAAATTTCTATTTGTCGAAATCATAACCTTGTAATGGAACAAAGCAGTTTTTGGTAAATTTACACTGAGAAACCTGTCTCGTGGTGAAACACACAGATACAGGGAGGATGGGAAAGCCATATATCCATGAATGTAGTTAATACCCTCCCCTGGGTATGTTATGAAGAAATGCATTGAAATGCACGTCTTCATCCTTCAGAATCTAAGGGGAGTACTTGGCACTTTACTATAGACCCAGCAGCCTCGAATCCTCCAATTTTATGAGAACCTGGCAGACAACCTACCTGAAGCTGGGAGACTGTCTAATGAAGTGTAAAATTAGGATAAGAAATTCCAAAATACCAGGAGGTCAAGCACTGGCCCAGCAAAGCAATTAAGTTAGTGAGGCTGTTCATGTGCCTGCTTTTTTGTGATCTTCTCTGTAAGTGGTCCCTGCTCATGGCAGGGAGGGGTTTGGACAGGGTGACATTTAAAGGTCCCTTTCAACCCAAACTGGTCTCTGATTCTATGATTCTCTTGTGGATCTTTCCCCACAGACCTCTAAGCTGAAATGTGATTGGTTGTGATTGCTGAAGAAGTGTCTCTGGTGAGCTTGAAGTCTGGCTAAGAGGGGGCTGGACAGAGATTTGGTTTGATCCTTTGGAGGGAATGTGATATTACCTGCCAGTTTCCAACCCTATGATTATAATAATTGACTTATATTTAAGGAAGTGAAAAAACATCACTAAAATTGAATATGAGAAATTTGCCTGAGATCCAGAAGACACTATAATACATGGTGAAAAAAAGGAATGGACTAAAAGTATAGTCACATAATGCATGTCTCGCTACAGCTGTTTGTGTCTGATGCATGAGGCATTTGTTGTGGCTCACCTGCCCCCTGTGCAATAATCCATCCCAGCCCATTCCCCCCATTCCAAGCCTTTAAGCAGCTTCCAGGGAGCTGCCATATTTCAAAAACAACCCCCCATCAGAAAAATATGTCTCAGAAGGTGTTTTTTCTGCTACTGTCAGCAAAAAGGAAAAAGCAGCTTTTTCACAGGGATGAAAGTTGAAATCGTGTACACGCAGCCTGAACTAAGCTACCAAATTGCACTAGGGGAGGTTTAGGATGGATATTAGGAAAAAATTATTCACAGAGAGGGTTGTCAAGCCTTGGAAGATGCTACCCAGGGCAGTGGTGGAGTCACCATCCCTGGGGCTATTTAAAAGCCGGGCAGATGTGGTGCTGAGGAACGTGGGTTAGGGGTGGTTTGGGCAGTGTTGTGTTGATGGTTGGACTTGATGATCTGAAAGGTCCCTTCCAACCTCAACAATTCTATGATTCTATGATCCTCCAGGCTACAGTGCATGGGTTTCTTTCTGCACCAAAAGAAGCCTCAGAATTGACACACAGGAACACCAAATGTATGAAAATGTCATTTTTGGTTGAGTGTCCAACCTTTTTTTTGATGCGGAGTCTTTCTGGAGGCTGCTTGGGTAGGCTTTGCAGCGCTACAGATTTTTAGTATCCTCTAAATAAAAGGGAATCAATCTGTAAAAGGTGTTCCCCTCGTGATGTAAGCAATAAATTGGGGTCAGTCTTCAGGAATGAAGGATGCCTGAACTGAGTCATGTTGCTATGCTCAGACTTTCATCTCTGGTAATATTCTAGAGAGTGACTGAAAGGCTCTGCATGGCATCACTGGTGGGTACTCACTTAATGAGCAGGTTGGAGAAATATTTGTTCTTTGAAAAATCAGAAGTTGGAGTTACATATTGTTGTAAGAATGTTGCTTATTGCATGATTTAACTACAAACTTCAGAATTCAAACCTGTAGCCTCAGCTGTTTGAGTCTGCACATTGGTAAGGACTTATTTTACCCTAATCTAGATAGCTTCAGCTATAAAATAAATATTAATGACTGTTGCTGTATTAAAGTTTCTTACTAGTTGTATGAACAATTCACACTAAATTAACATGACAGAAGAAAAAAACTCACCACTTCACAGCTTTTAAAGTAAAATGTTAGTTCTTTCATCAATAATATTAATTGAAAAAGTATTTTTTTTTGTATTAAAAATATTTACATTCAACACAGCTGTTAAGGCTTTGAACTGAATACTAGAATAAAATTAAGGAACATTATTTGTTGAATCTCAGTGCAGTACAAACTGCTGCGAGCGCCAGCGACATTCATTCACTGAGGTATAATCTGCCTCCTCTAACAGAGTGAAATTCGTGCTTGTGCAGATGGCTCCCACATGGCCCCTGCCTCATTTAAATCCCTCTTAATCCCTCTTTCCAGAATTCAAGTTGGATTTATGCAGTGCACAGTCCTTGTGGTGACCCTCTGCCTGTAGTGAATTTCATTCCCTGCTGCCATTTTATTTATATTTAAGCTGGGGTGTGTTTACCAAATTAACCCTATATCCTGGCATAAATCAATCTCAGGCTTTTTCAGACTTGTGAATACAATTACTTTTACCTTGCTCTTCTTCCTCTTGCGGCGGAATCGCAGCAGTTCTTTGTGCTGCCTGGACACAAAGTTTACAGCCGCGTACTCCAAGAGTGCAGAGAATACGAAGAGCAGACACACGGCCATCCAGATGTCAATGGCTTTGACGTACGACACCTACGGAGAGAGCAGAGAAGAAAACTAAATATTTTAAAACCACAGACGTGAACTTTAGTATTTCACATCAGGAGGAAGTGCATTAATATCTCCACAGCCCAAAGCTACTTTTACCAAACAAAACTTAACATGAAGACTGGGTGATAAGAAGGAAAACAATTAAATTTACAAGTGTTAAATATTATTTTTAAAAATGCAGTCTTTCGCAAAATACGTTTACTGTTTCTGTCATAAACAGTTCCTCATGGTCTACTGTGTATTTTATCACGAAGAAAATAATCCACAATAAGCACGTGCTCTTCCTTCCCTTGCCCAGTGAGATCTGTGAATGGTACTAAGGAATCAGAGGATACCTTATACTGGGACCAGTGGGAATTCCTGTATTAGAATGGATCTGATTCAAAGTTCCTGGAATAGAAATTAGGTAGAGGAAGGGAGATAGATGGAGAACTCTGTTATGTTCATTCTCTGCTAATATAGGCATGGTAAATCAGAGAGATAAATTCAGATTGGTCCCTGCAATTTTGACACAATGGAAGTACTGAAAATCAATTGCAGAGTAGATGAACTGTAATTGATTTATTATTTATTTATTGCCCAGCTCAGCTGCGGGACATAACCTGGACTATGCAAGTAGGGCTTGAGCCTTCTTGTATAAATCAACATAGCTCTCTTCAGGGCTCAAAAATGTGGTGAAACCCATCTGTAGCTCTCCTTGGTAATCTCTTACATTCTTGCTTTTCTGAGTTTTTATCCCGTTCCGTTTTCTTATCTGTTGATGTTACATTTGGCTGCATTCGGATCCAAATATCTGAAGTGAAGGCACACTCACCTCTCTTTTACTTATCTCTTTTACTTGAAAAAAAATAAATTAGCCAACTGCAAAATACCATATTAAAATTAATACAGAAGTGGACTTTGTGCATTTTTATCGTATATATTTTATTTCTATTAACTGCAATGGCACATGAAGTTGGTCAAGAAATAAGCCTTAAAATTAAAAAGAAGTACTTTAAAGTAATAGCAAGTCAGAAAACTTAAATAGTTAATCATAGAAATATGCCTTAAGCTATTTACATTGTGTAGTGAACCATTCTTTATACAACTCTTTGGAGCTATTTAGTTTCACATTTTTCTACATTTTAATATAAATGCGTTTATAACTAGTGAGTTAATTCATCACATAGGCAGGTCTGGGGAAAGGAATATCGTTGAGAGAAGGTTGGAATCTATGACTTTTAGAAATTCAGTTATATCTGCTGGAGTGGCATCAGCTACTGGGATGCGGAAGAGGACGAGCTAGCCGATTACTGAGCAGCATTTATGTGGTACTGAGTAAGATAGCTTTCCTCACTGGCTGAGGCTGGGGGAATTTAGTAGATACGGGATTGGCTAAATAGTTGAGAAGGAGAGAAATAGAATAGATTTGATTGGTGACTCACCCCCCCCCCCCAAGTATTTCAAAGTTATTTACCTCCTTTAGAAGATGCTTAAATGCTAATAATTAAAACACATAGTATAAGGTTGACTGAAGGTGTGTGTTTGTCACACAGCATTATGACTTCGTAGTAATGTGGCAGAAGCAGAGGAAATGGTGCCTACCTTTGGAAGAGACGCTCGTGAACCTGAGCTCTGGGTTGTCATGGTCAGTACCGTGGTTATCCCCAGAGCCACCCTGGCGGGAGCTGCGTCCATATTGATCCAGAATGACACCCAGGAGAGGATGACGATCAAGAGACTGGGTATGTACATCTGGATGAGATAGTAACCCATCTGCCTCTCAAGGTGAAATCGAACTTCAATACACGTAAACTTTCCTTTTGATAACAAAAAAGAGATATTCAAGAGAAATAGAATGTTCTTTGCTGTCAACATTGAGTAGTGCACCCTCTAAAGGATTTCCGCTCTGTCAAAGATATTCGTTACCTAATGAAAGATGAATGGGTTGATTTCTCTTCAGTGATTTTTGATATATACAGTGCGCATTATAACAAAATTATCTGTTGGAAGGAAAGCAGACCAAAAACCTGAAAATTTAAGAATTCAATAAACTCTGGACTACTTCTTTCCTTATAAAAGCAAAGACATGACCGAAACACAAATCCTTATGACACAGGAGAGTTCCTCTGTGTGGTCACACTTGTTATGCTCCTTATTGTTTGGAAATACTGCAGAAGAGGCTTGTTTTCCCATTGCCTAAAATCTTCTTTACCTTTTGGTTCAAATTTAAGCTTAATTATTTATTTTTTTTTTAGTCCAATGAATTTGGGAAAAGTATAGCAAGGTCAGTGTGGGTTATCAATAGGAGATTCTGATAAATGTTTCCCTTTATCCCCATTCAGACTGTTCCAACTCAAACTAAAATTGAGGACTTGAGATTAGGCAATGTTAGGAAGCTGAATAAATGGCCTAATTTTTTCAAATATTGAACATCAACCAACCTCCACTAATTTAACTAAACCAGAAAAAAAAATCTGTTGTTTACTCATAGAAATGCCATAAAACCACTTTTGGTTTTTTTTTTGCTCTCATCCAGATCGGTGTTTTTATCCTCTAAACTGTAGATGATTTCACAGATCTTGCCCTAGTCTCATTAGATTTTCTAATTCTGCTCGATGCTCATATTAGTCACATATGGATGGCACTGAAGGCAACACTCTGACTATAAATAGTGGATACCTGAAACTGTTTCTCACAGCAAGAAATACAGATTTCTTCCTTATTTGAATGAAAGCATTTCCTAATCCTAAATGTAACTATGTACCTGTTTATTTCTTAAGTGGTATGAAGTTTTTTTGGTTATCTTTTCCAGCAGTTTTGATAGATATTTTGCTAATCCACTTTTATGTGCCAAAATGCCATTTTATAGCAAATTGTTCCACGTTAACACTGCTTTAATATTTATCATATTAACAAAATTTATGTAATGGATTTACTAATAAGATTATCATATACTAATTTAATGTATTGTGTATTATGCTGTGACAATACTGTTAGGGATACAGAAATGAAATCCAGATAAAGTCAAACAGTAATGTTGCTATTCCAGGCATATTATGTGCTTGGAAATATCTTCTGAACTTCATTATTTTCATTTTAGTTAACAGGCCATTAGTTCTTTCTATGATGACACATTGAACATGATTGTGTAAAATTTGTATTCTACTGAGGAACTAAAAAGAAACATATTTAGGAAGATGGTAGTTATGATGTTCATTTTAAAATGCCATGCTGTATCTGAGGAGTTTTGTATCTGCCGGCTCAGTTATTAGTTCCATTCCTAATTGCCGGTGTTTGCTGAATCCTATCTACACTCCTGAAATCTGTGTCCCAAATCCTGGCTCAGCCATCTGCTGCCCCAGCTTCAAAACTGATTTCTGCTTCAATCGAGGAATTAAGTCCCGGTTTAGCAAAGTGAACAGGAATTTTGATGTTTCCTTCAGCAAAGGCCTGGGTTTTCTCCCACATTTCTCTTCCAGGATCTTTAGAAAGATATTTACATGAATCATTCTTTTACTTAGCGGTTCAGCACACCCCATGTAACTAGAAATTCTGCTCTGACTGGCCTTTGACGAAATCATATGCTTATTTCAAGCTGGTCCTTACTCTGAATATTTCTTTTTTTGTGACATTTGTGTGTAAATTCAGCATGCACGGACAGCAGCGGTCTCTCTCAGCCATCACAGTAAATCCCGGTGGTAGGGAGTGACAGAAATGCATCAACCCATCTAGGTCTCTCGCAAAGCCATTTTATTTGGCACCACATCAGCAAGAATTACAGTTCAACATGCAACGTTTTCTTCTTATAGGGTCCTATACTCTTCTTTCAAAACAAATTAGGAAGAATAATATGCGTATGCATAACTGAAGTGTCAATAAACATTAGCTATTGCTTGTACATTGTTTTTTTCTCCAGAGAAAGGTGGGATGAGAGATCTGAGTCTCTCTCCTGAGTACTCAGGTAGGCTTGAATTATTACAGAGACCTCAGGTCAAAAATACTGTGGTCCTAAACAAGGAGCAATAAATAATATATGAGCTCTGATGTGGGTTATTGTTATGTAGTTGCAAGTTTGGCAGGTTTGTCTGATCTAAGGAGGAAGAGAGGAATCGCCGTGGGCAGCAGAACCCTAAAGAAAGGAAAGAGGTTCTGAATGGAAGGAATATGTTGTAACCACAGAAAAGGAGAGAAAAGGGATAGGATTATGAAGAGGCCAGGACTAGGACCAAGTGATGCTTTAGAGGAATTATACTGAATAATTTTTGTGCTTGGTTTTTGTATTTTTGTAAACTTCACTGGCTGATGGTGGCCACCCAGGCAATCACTGCTCTCTGTTACTGCTCTGCTGGCTCTTGGCTTTCTCACCGGGGGAAGGCAGCAGAGGAGGAAGGCAGCAGCTGGAGGTCATCCTCGGCACTGGGCTGAGTGTGGGAGGGTTGATGGTAGCTTTTGCCCCTTCTGGCTGAGATCAGAACCACCTGTAAAAACTTGGCTAATGAAGCAGAATGGAAAAAAAAAAAAATTATAATAGCAGGTGGGAACCTCAGCTTGGAGGCAGCCAGCAGAGGTGGTGTGGTTGTTTTTCAGCTGAAACCAGTGTCCAGCTCTTGGTCCTCTTCCTCTATTCCACTTTGAATCCCTAGCCAGGTTGGCTGTAGATTAATCTATTTGACTGGATGCTTGAAGGGATCAGAAGAGATGTGCCCATGAAGCCATCTCAGTTGGGGAGGAGACAGACAAGCAGCTAAGAGCATCCCTCTCATAATTAATTTGTGGTACACAAAAGGTAAGATGTTGTTTGCTCTGGTACACACTGTAATCTCATGGAGAGGGGCTGGGAGGAGGATGTGGAACCTTTGTGGTTTTGCTGAGGTTGATTAACAAATTAAGGCATGATACTAGTTTTAGGCCAGAGCTAAATATAGGCGTGCACACAATCCATAGTGGATGACTTCTGTAGTGAAAAAGAAAGCAGCTATTGAGACTTTCCTAAAGGATAAACATTTTTTCCTGAAACAGGGGGAATGTTCTTTGTGTTTTTAGGTCTGGCCTAAACAGGAATTTGAGTGGGATAAAGGCAACCACTTATGCTGTACCTATGTATATGAAGTGAACTGGTATATATACATGTGATGATGCATTTTTCTCTCTTACACATGTTCTTTGGTAACATGCTTAGATCTACTGGGTTGGCATGATCTCCATCCAATATCCACACTGAAACCACCGTTATAGCGGAAAACAGTATATTCCAGTCAGTCTGTATGATTTTCTTTCCCCCAGGAAGCGTAAATGGCTTTTCTTGCGAGTCTGTGTCTAGGTCACATATTCTTTTTTTTGGTTGTTGCTGCTGTGGCCAACTGTGAGTAACCCCATCCCTGGAGGTGTCTAAGGCCAGGTTGGATGGGGCTTTGAGCAGTCTGGTCTGGTGGACCTGTAGTAGACTGCACAATTCTGTTTTATTTACCAGCAACAAACAGGCACCCCAAGGGCAAGAATATTGCTGGCTATGGAGCTTTGCTAACAGAGCCCTGGGGCAGTCGAACTTGGGCAATCTCCTCTGGCACTGCATTTTTCCCTTTGAAAAACTGCCAGAGCCACGGGTTTAACATCCGATTGAGCACTGAGAGACAGGAGAAAGGGAGAGTGAAAATTCTTCAGGGGCTGGGATATGCTTGGCCTAAATGGCTGACTTTAGATCCCTTAATGCAATGCAGAGCTTCTCCCATTTCTCTGTCTTCTGGAAATCCCTTTCTTAAGAAGCTCAATTCCTTTACTTCCCCTAAAGATCCTAAGCACTGCAGCTCAATCTGAGCTTAAAACTTGTGCTAGGGTATTTATTTCTAGGTGCTATTCTGAACCTCTGCGGTGTTTACCATTTTTAGACTTGTAAAAATCCCAGTTCCCCTCATTTTATGTGGAAAAGATATTGCAAAAGCCAGCTGAGATGCTTTTCTCTATAGTGAGAAAAGTAAAGACAGTTCTCTCTTCTAAAAGCAAAAGTTTTAGACTCTTCTACAGCAAAACAATAGGTGGACTCGAGAAATGGATTTTGCATGGATTGATGCAATGTGACTGCTGCACTTTACATCTTTCGCTGTTTTCTAATAATTAATACTTTGGATTTGTGAGTTCTCACTTAATAGTGGCCATTGTAATGCCTTGAATATTCTTTTCTGCTGTCTTGGTATGAAGGAAAAAAGGACCAATATTTTACTCAGACAAACTGGATTAATGAAAAAAGGCTCAAAGCCCCAAATAGAAAGCTTTTTATTTTTAAAGTACTTTGAAAGAAATTTTCTGAGGACAATTTTATGTTCTAACTGAAATAATTGTTTTGTTGAACACATAGTCTCAGAATGAAGTAAAACTGTATTTCCATAAGAGGGATGACACAGACCACCAGCACTTTCCTCCTGCCTTTTGCTACCCGCTTTCTTTCTGCTCTGTGTCTGCTAAAATGAGGCCACAATTAACCTCTCTGGGTGGAAAAAGTACAGGGTGTTATGTATCAGGCTGCAATCATAATGGCAGGTAATTTTGACAGAGAGCATGAAGGAGAATGAAGTATATAATCTGACTTTTCCATAAGGCAGTGCTGCTCCTTCTACTTTCTCTCCTGTTTATGGGTCATTATCAGAATCAGCACTAGGCAAGCAGTCTTGCTGAGTTTATATTGCTCAGTAAAAAGACTCCCTTTCTATTCCTCCCAGAATGTTACACAGTTATTTCAGAGTCATTCTGCTTTACTTATCACTGAAACATTGTTAAATAGTATCTGTCCTTAGCCCTTCCCATTATAAAATTTCTTAAAAAACCAAGATACCATAAATTGTGTGTGTCCAAAGCTGGTTATTTCAAGAGTTTGTCTATAAAATTGATTCCATATAAGTAAAGTTAGCTGAAATTATCTTCATACCTCTCTAAGAAGGAGACAGGGTAATAAAAAAATCACTTGGTAAGTGCAGTCTCCAGATGCTTTTTGAAATTTGCACTGAGATATAAATTGCAATTTTGAGTATGTTTTGCAAATTGAGTATATATTGCTTGTGATATGAAAACCTAATCAGGTGTTACACTGAATTAGCAAGGTCAGGGAGGGGAGAAGTAAAAACTAAGGAGGATCTTATAGCAACAGAAATAGCAAGGATGTGTAATGGCTCTACTTCTGGGACAGCTGGTGAACTTCTGATTCAATGGATCTCTAAGGCAGAATGTTTAAATTTTGATAAATGCAGGAGTGACCATTGAGGTCTCTTCTCCTGCAGAGAAAAATGCCCTATTGGAGTCAGGCACTGCTGTTCTCTGTGTCTCGGGATGGTCAAGTTCTCAGCCACTTGTATACTTAGTCCTTCTAAGTGTTTATAATTGCTCCTTTTTCAGTGAAAGAATGAGCAGCTTCAGAGATTTCATACCCATAGAATACTTACTGGATAGAAAGTACAAACTTCCTTTTCTGAGAAGTGATCTATGAAAAAATCCATGCTGTAGTCTCAAAAGAGTTGTTTAGGTGTTTCACAAAACAAGGAGCAGTTTGAGTTGTTGTCAGCAGAGGAAGGCCTCAAAGTTATGTCTCCTGATGTCTATCATGTTGGCAGCAAAATGGCCCAATATGAGGCGTTAAGTCAGTTGAAGGTGGGACCGAGAAGGGGTTCAATCTATAGGTTGTTAAGCAACTTATTTGACCTTAGGGGGGAACCAAAGGGATCACGAGAAAAGATTGTCTGGGATGGATGTGTCAAGAGAAAGATTGTATGGGATGGATGTGTCAAGAGGTCAACTGGGAACGTGGAGTTAAGGAAGTGGGCTGTTCATCGAGATCACAGATTTACTGTATTAAGGATACAGAGTTATCTGAAATGGTCCCTTACAGAACCTGTTGGCCCTGGTGGAGTGTGTACCAACCATAGCTCTGCTGCTTCCAGGACCCCTATATCCAATAGTTTGAGCCAAACCCCATCAATCAACATAAGGCAGTTCTGAGCAGCATCATTCAAGTGGAGATTTTTCATGGTGCAGGGGTAAAACCAAGATGCAGAGTATTTCCATTTGTGCCTGCTAGACTGTTATTACATATAAATTCATACTATTGTATACTGGGCTTTTTTGCATCTGTGGTTGAAAGTACCTGTGCTTGAAACCAAAATTGAGTGTTGCACAAAAGCCCAGGGGAGCGATGATGTGACTGAGTGAGTGAGTGAGGATGCAGTAAAGCGAGACCATCCTTGTAATGGGACTGGTTCATATATTGAGATGTTTTTCTGGTTGTTATGAGTCTACTTCACTTCCCAAATTTGTCACAGAGGATACGCCAGTGGATGCAAAAACACAAAAATGATCAGAGATGGTGTTGCGTCATCTCGGAGCACAAGAGTTGATGAGCCATTATGCTGTGCTGTTGCTGGAGCCGTGATGTCCCTATATTTAGAAGCAGTTTGTTTTTCAAGCTGTGGTTACAGAGATCCATTTTCAATTGGGCATGAAACACCGATGAGACACGCACTGACGAGTTTCCGCATGCTGTCCTGAAGCTCTGTGTTAATTTTTATTTCACTGGCTGACTTTTGAGGTTTTTCTTCTATTTTACAGGATGTCTCAGAAAAGCCTTCCATCCTGTGTTGTGACTGAATTTAAATTGAAAACTCTTTTTCTCTTCTTTGGTCAGTTATTGCATACCGGCTGCAGTTTAACATTTTTAAAGAATCCTTTTAATCTAGTATGTCACAAGCCAGAGAAATAGGCTTTATTTCTAGTTTTTAAAAGTTATTTTTGTTTCTTGTGGAGTACCCTAAAGGGTATCTGTCTACAGTATCCCATTGCAGGAGCCTTAAGAAAGTGCATCACTAGTCACATACCACATTCCTGACAGAAACTGGTCACATAATGGCAGTAAAGAAGCTCTTAGTTGTTGTTGTCTTTGTTGTCTTTTAATATAATGTTGGGGTTTTTTTAGCCTACACGCGATAGTCAGTAATTCTGGCTGTAACAGAGAAATGAAAGGCAATCCCACCCTCCTAGAAACCAAACCAAACCATAAAAGTAATGTTAACCTCCCCCTTTTTCAAATAATCCCAGAGATGATGTATTAAACATCACAGTTTTATCAAGGCTTCAACTCAGAAAGGCCATGTCTACTTTGGACAACCGGCCATTGCACAGGAAGGATGCTTTTGGCTCATTTGCGTTGCCCCTTCCCTGTAAGAGCCGGGGCAGGGAGAGCTGCCCTGCACCCCCTCTGCCCCCTCTCTGGGCTGAGCCAGGCCACGTCAGTGCCCAGCACATGGACCTTTGGATGTTGCGGTGCTTCAGACCCCACAGTGTAGACGTGGTCATGGCATCCGCTGTGAAAATAAAACTCTGGACTAAATTGCCTCTGAATTATCTCAACTAATATTTCTTAAGTTTACCGAAATAGGAGTTTGTTGGGCCTTCAGGTAGTTTTGTTTCATTGTGTCAGTAATTTAAGTCTGTATTATAATAGAATGGTTTGGGTTGGAAGGGATCTTAAAGCCCCCCCAGTGCCACCCCCTGCCCTGGGCAGGGACACCTCCCACCAGACCAGGTTGCTCCAAGCCCCCTCCAGCCTGGCCTTGAACCCCTCCAGGGATGGGGCAGCCACAGCTTCCTTGGGTTTATCCAACCCCCTTTGCCATTTGGTTTTTTAACAACAGCCTGGTATTGACCCTTATCAAGACTGGGACCTTCCGTAACTCCCAGGTCTTTTTCCAGAGCTCCTGCAGACCCATTCCATTTCCACCTTCTGTTTGTGAAGTTGGTTATTCCTGGCTAAAAGCAGCACCTTGTATTCACACCCACTGACTCTCCTCCTGTATTTTTCACACTCTTTGTCCAAATCATTGCATTTTTAACTCTGAAAATATTCTCAAACAAACTTGCAGTTTTTCCCAGGTTGGAATACTTTGTAAATTTAACCAAAACCGTGGGGTTTTCCTTAACAATGCTGATTAAAAACACAGGAGAACTGAAATCTCTCTCTTAAAAAGCATATGACTGAACTCAGATAAAACCCCTGCAGTAAACGAGTGTAGCAAACAAAATGACAGCTGCTAAGATTTATGGAAAAACAGTTATACAAAATGTACTTATGTACAGAGCTCTGTTAAGACATTTTGGCATCCAAAGCTTATCTCTCCTTCCCATTTTCATTATGCTTTTTCCATCTACAGCCACTGCCTCTTTCTTCACCAAGTCTGTTTTCAGCCTCCCTTCCCAGACAACAGCACCAGCAGCATTACAGGCGATTCTTAGGTATAACTGCACCCTCTGGCTACCGTTTTATGGTTGTAGCTATGGACCTCTCTCAGTGATTCCAAATAACCAAAAGGAAAA
The DNA here is from genome assembly GCA_033628505.1 of Tringa tobata. Classification (NCBI taxonomy): domain Eukaryota; kingdom Metazoa; phylum Chordata; class Aves; order Charadriiformes; family Scolopacidae; genus Tringa; species Tringa tobata. The sequence continues at coordinate 1,218,423 of JAHREE010000354.1, read as the reverse complement.
TTTCTTTTCAGAGGCTCAATACAATTTGCAGAGAATTTAAAAAAATAAAAAAAAGTGTCTGGGATTGTATTCTAAATAGATTTATAACTAAAAACTGTTATTGCAACATACTATGCAGCCTACTCATTGCTGTTTCCCAATCGGCATCGCAATAGGTACAGGAGATTTTAGGAAAAGGCTCTAATTTCTTTATGAGTACACAAACACCACAACGAACCCTGGGAACAGAGGAATTTTGGTTCCCAATTTGAGCCTTCAGTTGGTGGTCAGTACATGATCCACAGTGCTTTGTCAGAGAAAGCAATCTGGCCAATAAACACAACTATTTCACAAATATTATATTACTAATATGAAGGAAATGTTCCTTCAGAATGAATTAATATTAATTACTCTCTTATAATTACACTCTTTTCAGTCTTGAAAGACAAAAGAACAGAACTGGCAGAATTATAAGTCCTGTGGGGATACTGAACCATACCTGTGATCAGTGCTTTTTCTTAGTTTCATTTACACTTTGTGGGGAAAAACATAAACTGTGTACATATACTGAATAACACTCTGATTTTTAAATCAGCTTTTAAATACTAACTATATATTTAGTGTTCAGGAATAGTCAATCTTTTAATTCTATTTTCAAAAAGCTAAAGATCACCGTATCTTTAGTGAGGAAAATAGACATGCAAACTAGACTGTCTTTAATGGTAATCACACCTCTTTTCTTTTGTTTTCTTTCTGGTCAACCCATCCGTTTTGATGAAAGTATTTTGAGGGAGTTCTTGATGGAAATGAAATCAGTGAATCATTGCAGCATAGCAATGGCTTGAGATGTACAGGACCTATAGACGGGACTTTGCCTCAAATCTACAGTACAAATTTAAGGGTAAACTACGAAGAAGATGTCCCATTTGTCATAATGTGGTACCCAACCATGAACAGAGGCCCTGTCCTTTTGTCTGAAATAATGTCTTCCCCTGTGAACTCCATAAACCTTCATTGCTACCTGTATGTGATGACGTGAAATGTTGATAAAGGTATCTGTCTTGTTAATTTTGTAATCCATTTTAATCTGTTTAAATCTGGATTAAAATACAGTATTAAAATTTAACTTTCTGCAGCTTCAAAGGAACAGTAACATCAGTTCAAGAAGCAATCAGTTGCTACAAGATCGGCTTTTTAAACCAAGCTGTTTGTAGGCCAAAACAATTCAATAACACTTTTCTTCACAAAAAAAAAAGAACAATAAAAAAATACAGTGTTCAAATATCCAAAGCTAAGACTTCAAATAAGCCTTCAAACCATTACCACAACCTACAGGCAAAAGGATACAGAGGTCTTTTCAGCCTTTATGCATATGACTCCTCCAGAGAAATGTATTATTAAATATATGGACAGAAAACAGGACATTCACAGGGCCACAAAAACTGGCACCTTTCTAATACTTTATAGCTAAGTATTTTATAGAACAACGCTAATACGAAAATAAACTAATTGAAATTATTTCCTTCAGGCATCCAAAGAATTCTAAATTTCTAAATATAAATTGTTATCTAAATTTATATCCATTTTTTAATTACAGTAATTTTAATAGAGATGATAAAATATTTCTACGTAGCTGCATTCAGAATGTTTCAAATTCCTTCCAAAGCTGTATGTGTGAAAAGCACATTCATATCAAACCTTAGCTAAAGTTCATTCATAAAAAGATTTTTAAAGCTTTATCAAAAAATCAATAAGAAATCATTCATTTTCATTTCTTTAGTGACGATGCACTGAACAAATACACAAAAGACCAAAAACAAAGTTTTCTTATTGTAGTTTAAAAAAAAAATTCAACCAAAATGCGGGACTTTTCCAGGAAGATTCACTGTCCAGCTTCTCACCTGGGCCATACGGGCACTTCCACCAGGTGACCTCAACAGCTGTGGACTCGCACACATGTGTTATGAGAAATGTTCCCAGTCAGAAAGAGGGACTGTAGCCAAGTCAGTCGACAAAAACAAATGGGGCGTCACTGACATTTTATAAAAACGCCCTCGAAAAAGCACTCAAAAGTTACTATCAATAATTAGAGTACCTACATCTTCCCTGCTGTGTAACAAGCACCCTCAGGTATCAACCTGAGGCCAAATCAATGATTCTTCTGCATTATGAACCTGCTGGAAAACTTCCAGAACCACATTTTGGATATTCCAGCAGGTACCCCAGAAAAAAAAGCATGGTGGTACCCTGGCATGTTATAGTGCTCCAGGCGGTGGCCTTTCCCGCATGTCCATAGCCCCAGCACAGTGGGTGGACTTGGTAGATCAAACCATCCCACCTGCCCTGATGGAGACACCATCCACTGGACAGAGCTGCCAGACTCCTAGAAGGACCTTCACATCACTTTCCAAGCAAACAAATAAATACCCAGAGACCCAAGTATTCAAACCCATTCTGGAGTTATTTTCTGGAGAAGAACGGAAAGATTTAAACCCTGACTTATATGTATGAAGGTGTTTAAAGAGCAAGCTTAGTGTAAATTCTCACAGTCCGTGCATCTGTAACTTCTGTTAATGGGAATACAACACCACAGCTCTCCTGGAATGCCACTAATATGAAGATGTTATTTCCTACCCTTTTCTGACAGGAGAGGAACATTATTGCAGAAATCTCTGTTTTATCACGTCATCAAATAATGACCCCATCATTTTGTATTTCTGTTACTCATTTCCATACTGCAGTCAGTCAGTGATTTTTCCCTCCGCCTTTTCTTTCATGTTAATTTTTCTTTATTTTTTGTTTTCATAGGAGAATTCTAACACAGATTTGAAGCACAGTAGTTTCAGTGAACTCTATAAGTTTATTAAATTTACACAATTGAAAAAGTATTGCAGTTGAGTGATAACTACAGCTCTGCTGGATGCTCATGGTGATTGCCAACCAGTTCACTTCAAACTTAGCAATTAAGCTGCATTCTTTTGTATTATTTGTTCTTCAACTAATGTTGTTAATAAACATCATTGGAATTTTTGTAAACAAAGTAATTAACAATGGGTAGCAAGTACTACTTAATCAGAACTTTAAATGTGCTCAGAATTAATTCTCCATTCCAAAACATTTTCAGATTTTCCAAACATCACAGACATTTTCAAAATGAAAAATTTGGAAATTTGGATTTAAACTGTGTTCATTGAGAAATTACATTTGTACAAAGTAAGAGGTTTAAATAAAGAAAAAATGCTTCAGAATTACTGAACTGAAACACCTATTATTTGATTTGCTTTGGTAAATGAATTTTTTTATTATTTTATTTTAGTTTAAGCTAGAAAGAACTTCAAAATAGAAAAAAATTCTCTTACAAAAGGAAAAGTGCCTGCTGCTGAATTCTTTTGTAATACTTATGAGAATTATTTTGCAAAATACTTATTTAAGAAAATAACATATATATAATACTTTGTCATACTTCATAAAAATCTAGAATCCTAAAGCAACTAGGCTAAATTAGACATGAAGATAAATATACTGAATAAAAAAAACAGTATTTAAAAAATTATAAATGTCATCAAAATCCCACAACTATCCTTGCATAGCAAACATAGTGAAGGAATAAGCTGGAATATATTTCAGAACAAAATCTGGCCCTGGCTTCACAGTCTACATCTTATTGCCTGCATTTTTACCTCCTTCACTACTTGAGAACACCCATAACCAGGCAAAATGAAGTACAAAATGTGTCTCCAGACAGAAGACTCATTCTTGAAATGAAGGTTATAAAAATATATCTATCTTCAGACCATCTACTTTTGTCTCTGTGCCACTTGATTAAAAAACACTTTCTCTTATACCTCCCTGAATTCAGAATGACTTTGCCAGAATTAAAATCTGGCCTTTAGCTTTCATTCACTTTATTTTAAACTAAGACACTTTCCATGCTCTTCTCTTTATCTGACTCATTCACAGGGAACAGTAAAATAAGGCACACAGATAAGATTAATTAAATATATGATTACCAAATAGGCAGAATTCTCACTAATACAATTAACGTGAAGATCATTAGTGCTTGTATGATGAGTACCTCTCGAGGCCAGGATCCCACTTCATTAAGCAATGTACAGAGTTAACAACTGCTGTCTAAAAGTTTGAAGTTTGTCCAGTTGAAAACTGAGGATATTTACTGTAAATGGGGAAAATCAAACCAAATTGGAAGTTGTGTGCCTGATTACCACCAGTTTAACAAGCTTTCTCTATTCTGTAAAGAGATTACAGAATCTAGAAACAAACAGGAGAATTCCATGCTTGTCAAAGCTGCTGCAATATTTCTGACAGACACTGATAGGGCTGAAATTTCAACCAGTTCACACAAACTGTGGATTCAAGAAGTCGCTGAGGTAACGGTGAAATACTTGCTATTTAGCAGCTGGTAAGATTTCTGTGAATAAAACAAACTTCTGCTTTTTTTCTTCCTTTTTTTTTTTTTCCCCAACAGGACGATGACATGAGGGACAGTCAGTTTAGTTTCACAGCCTACGGAGTGAGCCCGTGTCTGCAAGCAAAAGACGGAGTGACCCAAAAAGGGCCAAACAACCCTGCTCAAGCTGCACCAAAAAGCCCCGAAGAGATGAGAAAGGTATTCATTGACCGGGCCAAGAAGATAGACACGATATCCAGAGCTTGTTTCCCCTTAGCCTTTCTGATCTTCAATATTTTTTATTGGGTAATTTACAAAATCATCAGGCATGAGGACATTCACCAATAAGGCTCACAGTACACACAGTTCAATGGGAGGCTTTCCCTTAGGAACGAGCATCCCAGGAATGACCGGGAGAGTTAAAGGCATTGAGGGGGGACAAAAAAAGACCCTGCCATGCCCAGTCGCAGTGAAGTGGGAGAATGGCACCCGGAGAAGATACACCTGCTCTTGCAAACGTTCTGTGTCAAACTAAATATTAACTTTTTCATTGTAAATCACTCTCTACTGAAGCTTTACTGCCAAGTATTTATATATACTGTTACATAGTGGTATAATTGTACAGTTCTCTTTGATGTTCCTTACATTTTTTTAATTATGGTGTATTTTTAATTAAAAAAAAAAAAAAGTGGATCTAGAATGCCCTAGGTAAATCCCATAGTATTACAAAATAGGTTAGCCTTTGTAATCTTTATTTCAATTTTACAAGATAATGACAAATTACTGATTTGAGATTACAGTTTTAAGGACGTCTTATTGTCTTAAGGACAGAACCTGTGGTTTTGCAATGAGCACACGACACTTTTAAGTTATTTATTCAGTGTACTTCATATTACCATTCCCCGGAAGGTCTATGGTGAAATAATCTCAGACAGCACAAGGTATCTACAAGCCTAATAGTCTGCATATCACATGGGAAATATATTAAAATTTGTAAAATGTTGATTCCTGCAAAGGATTTTTTTTTTCCTTAAATTACCTACACTCTGATAATTGAAACTTATATTTTTCAATCCTTTGTATATCTTTGAAGGATTTTTTTTCCTCAATTGACAAAACTCATACAGCTTTGGAGAGCCAAACTACATCAAAAATTTTGCAATGCTTCATTTTGATTCAATGCAAAGTGATCTTGGACCAAAATTAAGAGCAAATAGTCAACTGCTTCCCTGAAACATCTGGGGGACGAGTAGAGCCGTGTTTATGCAAATTTATCTCCTACTTGTTACATAAATAGAGGAAATTTAATTTACAAATATGTCAAGTTTTCTGTCTCATTCTTTGAAGCATATTGATATGACTTAGATACCGGTTAAGAAGCACTATGCAACTTTGGAAAAACATGTCACTTGTAAAACATGAAAAAGGATCTGAATATTTTTTTACATTTGTTATACTTCACATTAATTAAGTGAAGAACAACTATCAAAACCCTTAGAGAGATTTTCCCTGTTTAGGATTAAATAGGTCATATTAGTTGCTTCTTTGAATTATAACAGAATAGATCACATTTATGGCAGGGCTTGTAGGCAAGTGTTTACTTTTGCCAATCTTGTTTACTGAAAAACAAAAACATGCTCAGATATGGAAATCTGACATTTAGAATTACCGGGTCCAGTAGCTGAGGCTGTTTCTCATTGCAAAAATATTTTTATTTTGAACATGTCTTAAATTTTTGGTTTGTTGTTGCTCAGAATGTGTGTACAAATGTGAAATACAGCTGGAGGCAAACATCTGGTGCCCTGCCAAAGGCATGGCGCATATGAACTAACAGAATCATGTAACTCTGCACCCAGGGTTATAACACAACAGCCTTGGACTTGGTTGGGTTTGTTGTTGTTTTCCTCTAAGGATTTGTTAGATTCTAAAAAAGTAGTGCTCAGGTTTTGATCAGCTGTGTCAGAAAGAAGCATTATAATACTCCTGTATCTTAAAATAGGTTTGTTTTTCTATTTATATTTTTGCTTCACTTATGACCTGAAATGGATTCAATTCACTTTAACCAATTATTATTTGCTGAGGTTGTGTCTTTTTTTTGTTGATTTCTTTGTTTGTTGTGATCCTGTTCATCTGTGCAAGGGGGTATCATGAGCTAACAGCTGACATTTCAGCTGGGTTATATCCATCTCTCTCAAAGTTACCATTAGCTGCGTCGTATGAAGAGGGATATAAACTCGCTTCTGCTGTCAGCAAAGTCAACAGTATTTTGTTTAAGGACTGTTTGAAGTCCTGGATCCATAATCAAGATTCATCGTGTTTCAGGCTCATCTCCCTTCTTTCCTTCTAAAATAGCTGAATTGCATTCAACAATGAATTGTATTCATTCAATCAAGAATTCTTCATTGAAGGGGTAAGTGCATCAAAAAGCTCAGATCAGAATAACTCCTAGTTATTCTAGTTTATAGCACGTGAGCAGCTGGTTGACATTGCCTCTTTCCTGAACATTCAATAGTCTGCTGCTCTCACACATGCCGTACTACCTTGCCTTGAAAACATGAACAAATTTGAGTAAAGCAGAGCCTAAAAAATTTAGCCCTACTTTCTTTCTTCACTCTTTAGAGCAGAAAAGGTCTATGCTCTCAAGGAGAGAAATCAGGCAGGAAATCTTTGAAGTGATAAAAGAGAGACTGGGTTACAACACTGGCAAAATGTAGCAGGGGGTCAGAAGGAATATAAATTGCTAAGCAAGAAGGACAAGTTCCTTCATTCATATGTGAAACTATTATCTCGGTGAGGGGGAATAACCCTTGTGACACATTTCTCTTTGACTCAACCATGCTAACCTAAGGAAAAATTAAAGCATATACAAATAAAAAGCATAAATCTAGATTATCATTCTTTTCTGGACTCCCTAATGTATTGTTACATACATATTCTATTTAAAATAAATGAGATCTGTAGATTTAATGGACCTAATTTAGTTGGACGTAATGCCTGGTGTTGCCTCTCAGGACGCATTTCTCCACCTGTGCTACGGTGGGAGAGCAGAGGAGGGTCTCAGCCCTGGCCAGTGGATGCCTTCCTCGGTGTAGTTCTATTTCTCCTTCATAGGCCATTACATTGGGAGGTTGAGCACACCCTACTTCTAAATGGAATATTTACATATAATGCTCGGTCTTCTAACAGGGCACGTTGAAAGAAAGAGAATTGATTATGTTTAAAGCATCATCCCAGAAAATTTATGTTGGAAAAGACCTTTAAATATCATCAAGTCCAACCGTTAAACCAACACTACCCAGACTACCACAAAATCATGTCCCTCAAAGGAGTTGTCAGGAGTGGGATTCGAACCCACGCCTCCAGGGGAGACTGCGACCTGAACGCAGCGCCTTAGACCGCTCGGCCATCCTGACCTGTTGTCATTATGAAAACTCTATATTTCTTCATTATGTAGCAATGCATTCATAACAAAAGTATTTTAAATAGAGGGGAAAAGCAAAAAATGATTCCATGATGATGTTTTCAAAAGCACACAGCATTCGGCCTGTTGTTCTGCTGCCCTCAGATAAGTAAAGATTTTCTATTTTGATATAATGGAACCCAAATCTCTGCTAAAATGATAGGTTTGTGGGTTTTTTTACCAGAACCATAACATTTGCCAAGGTGACAGAAGCCTTTGCACTCCGCTAAATAATATGGTTTTCAAAAGAAAGCAGAACTTAAAATTTAAATTTCATTTAGATTATTCCTAAATGACTTAGTGTAAAGTCACCTGGTAAAGAGAGAGAAATGTCAGTTGAGATGACAAGAAACTTTACCAGTGATGAGGGGAAAAGCCCAGCAATGCCAGCAGGCAGGGCTATCCTCCTCTGTACAGAGCTGGAATCAACAGCTGCTGTCATCTACTGAGATTAGGGTGGGAGATGGTCCTTTGGTCACTGTACAATGAAGTAGCAGGGAATAACGTTAAGAAGATGCAAGAATGGAAAGGAAATAATCAAGGAAATAATGGTCAAGGCAGATGATAACTAGCAGGGCTTCTCCTACGTTTGAAAAAGAGCCCACTCCTTATGCTGAAGTAGATGTTACCTCATCTTGATGTCACCTAACCTGGGCTCTGCAGGGCACAGATCCTAGAAACATAGAATCACAGAATGGTTTGGGTTGGAAGGGACCTTTAAAGACCATCCAGTTCCAATCCCCCTGCCCTGGGCAGGGACACCTCCCACCACACCAGTTGCTCCAAGCCCCCTCCAACCTGGCCTTGAACCCCTCCAGGGATGGGGCAGCCACAGCTTCTCTGGCCAACCTGGGCCAGGCTCTCACCACCCTCACACCAAACAAGTTCTTCCCCAGATCTCAGCTCCATCTCCCCTCTTTCAGTGTCAAGCCCTTCCCTCTCATCCTATGGCTCCCCTTCTTGGTCATGAGTCCCTCCCCAGCTTTCTGGTAGGCCCCCTGCACTTTATCCGCACCTCTATGTTTTAATTTTATGAGTTCAGTGAGAATATTTAAAAAAACCCCAAACAACTTTCCAAAAAAAACAGTAAATGTTAAATGTCTTCGCAGTTTTAATCACTAATATGATTTCCTACCTGTGTTGTAGTGCTTGGTGCAGTAACATAAATCCTTTTCTTCTTTCAACAGAAACTGTGGCAGAGTGAGACCTTCTGCTACTTGAACTGCTCCCTTTTCTTGCCATTCAAAAATGAGATCATTCATTGTGTATCCAACTAAAAAATAAAAAAAAAAAACAACAAATGTAAATAAACTCTAAGTCAGCTGCAAACTTTGAAAAACAGGAGCATAACAAGCAGTGATGACTGAAGTAAATGTTATAAAAAGGAGATAATACAGGGGGTCTTCTTGTGCCTGTTAGTCACAAAGTGCTATATGCCATTTGATACCATTCTGAACTAGACAAGAAGCCAGTCATATCCTCTGTGAAATCTTAATAGTCTAGTCTATTAGTGGAACTAACAAAAGCATCAAAATGAGCTAAACATCCAATTCTCTGGGGGCTTGGGAAAATTTTACCCTCCCCAGCCCGTGGAGGATGAAATAGGCCCTTTACACTTGGATCTCTTTCTCCTGTAATTTGAGGTGAAATGGTGGTTTGTCAAAGCTATGCTTGTGTCAGTCTGAATCGTTAAGAGCAAATTCTGCAAAGAGAACAATGAATGAAAATTTCCGCAGGAGTGAGGTATTAGTTGAAAAAATACTGTTTTCTGAAGCTGGTACAGAGCAAGGGAAAGCAATGGATTGTGATCGTCTCATATTAGCTTATTGTGACATATTATGAGACTAAAAGGTGTTCAGTTTTAATATTCAGATTCGTGCACTTATCCAGACCTCATGCATATGTGTATAAGATTAAACACAACAGCAAAAGCAGTAGTAGAAGTACTAGTCAAGGACCAGACATTGTAAAGGGCAAGTATTTTTTCCTCTTTTCTATTTCCATCTCTCAGCTGAATATTTGCACAGGGGATCCTTGGGGAAAATAGCTCCAATTCCTCTGAATATGTGATATGTTAACTTTCCAGTATATCCCTGGCATTTTAATCTAATTTTTTTTTTTCTGAATAAATTTTTTTCTGGTTATGACAACTGAAAAAAACCAACCCACCCCATACCAAGCTTTCTGTTTCATTAAGGCTTTCTCAGGATTTAGTATATTTGGGCAAAGTGAGATTTTTAGATCAAAATCTAAAACTAGATAGCTTCTGTGGTTGTAATAGTTTGAACGACAAGGGTACAATTGAGTAGTATATAATAGCTTGAACCAGAAGGTGTAATTTTTATATCTAAATTAAACAGCTTTCATTCATCTATTTTGCTGCTTTACAATATTTCCTCCCTGCTTTAGTCCAATGCTAATGAGCTGTTGAGGATAACCTGCTGATAACTGGAGATATCTTTTAACCTTTCAGCAACAAACCACTGTTCAAAAGTAATTGTTCAGAACTTTCTCAGGGTATCTATCTGCCTGCAAATACTGAAATGCTGAGTTCCAGTGAAGGAAATAACCTCTCTGGTGTGTGGGCATAAATCTTTCCCCTGGTATATTCAATGACTTCATTACTCTTTGAATACATCTAGAAATGCTGTTCGGTCCCAATGCCCTGATTTGCTGGCCTCAAATCCAAGATAAACTTCATCTATTCTTGTCTGTCTGTGTTGAATGAACTTAAAAGCTAAGAATTGGTGTTTATAACTTTAAAACTGTTTTCAACCCCTCTCTTTCCTTCTGGATTCTTAATGTTTCTTTGGGGGAATCCCTTCACGCAAGGTATTTATGGGCACTCAGGGTGACTGTTGCTTTACTTTGGTATTTTGTTAGGGCTGGATGAACATGCTAAAAATGGGACCATACCATTTTAAATAAGTATTGAATTAAGATTAGACATTACTCAAGTTATTTTATATATATATATAAATTGTGCAAGGAAACACTTATTTTTGTGTCTATTGTATATATGACACTTGATGATCACAGTCTTAAAATTCACTATTAAATGCCATAAACTAGGAAAAATCAAAGTGTAACTGTTGTCAAACTTTACATGAATTCAGACAAAAAGCAGTTGTGTGTAAAGCAGATTATCACTTGAAGCATGTAGATTATGGCCAGAAGTGATATCCCCTGAGTAAAACTCATTGAACTGACAAGAAACAACTGCTGTGTCAAAATGTATTTCACTAAATCAGATTCATTCATCTCTAATGCCTGCTTTTAATTTAGATTATCTATCCTGCCCACTAATTCTCCTGTAGTGCAATCTATTAGAAATAATAGTAGTGTATGCAAAATGCTGATGTAGCATGTCTACATTTTAAATACCCAAATATAGCTTTAGCATTCAATACTGTAACTTCAGCTTTGTAAGTCAAGATCATAAAGTAAATGTGTCTTAAAATATAGAGATTAATAAAGATGTGAGTTTGTTATACCAAAGAAATCTAAAATAGTATAATATTGTACTTCCACTAGTTAGTTAAATTAAATCAACTTAAATTAAATCTCTATTAAATTTAAGGCTCTATATTAAATTGGCCCACTTTTTCATTGATGGTGGAAAAAGTGACCTTTTTATACAACAGAAATGGCTGTAAGTAATGGAGGTTGTCATCTATATAATCGTCTGCAGGACCAGGTCAACCTAAACTAAATCAGGTGGATGAGTGAGGACTTCTACCACAGAAATGTGATGTGCTAGGGTTTGGGTTTGCAGGATGCAAATGCATGAAGGTGGAGAAAGGAAGCAGAGATGCCAAATTTTGTGTGTTATGGGACGCAAACCAGCTGCTGCAGCTCGTGTAGAGCACAGTTTGCAATGTATTTGTTGTCTGGCTACTGTCCAGGTGGGTGCTCTTAATTAATTCTAAAAAGATATTATTATCACACAAGATCTAAGTAGTGTCATTGTAGAGCTGGAAAGAAAGGAGAGAAAAAAACACATTTTGATGTTGAAGAGCGGTGTTCGAAAGTTACAAGACCTGTTGGGCTGCATTAATACTGCCTCTATTAACCCAAAGTCTGAGGTCTTGAACATCTGTAATGCAAAAGCAGCCAATAAATTGTTGGTAATTATATGACAAGGCAATCATCCCAGGAGGAGAAGGTTGCCAGAGGGAGCATTTCTCGGGAAAAGTCAAGAACTGTGTGTGCGGGGGGCACTGTAGCCTCTCAGCAAACAGCTCCCTTTCAAAAGACGACTCATTTTTAGGAGCCTGAAGTCATTCCAGGTAATTAGCTAGTGGAGCATGTGCTGGCAGACTGAGACCTCCACCTGAGATGAATATGAAGACCTGGCTTAGTAGAATCTAGAATTAACTGGCAGTGTAGAAGGGCCTGAAACAATAGAATTTGGCTTGCAGAAGCTTTTCTTTAGAAAATAGTCTGTCACAGAGCTGGTGAAAAGTGAAAAAATGAAAATAAAACTCTGAATGGTCACACTTTTAAGGAGGGAGGAAGTGGGAAAAATAAGGCAGTGGGTGAGGAGTTGTTGTCAGGACTTGTACCTGGAACAGTTGATGCAGGGTTTTGAATGTCTCGACACCAAATAAAATGAAACTATAGTAATAATCTTTTTAATTGATCTAATCTGTACAAAACTCTTTGGCAGAAGGTGAATGAGATGATAGAAATACTAAGACTAGCCTTTAGACAGCACTGAAAGTTGTCGAATTAGAATGAAAAATTACAGCATGTTCAACTACAGGTTGCAGGAAAAATTGCAGGAAAAAATGGTGTGATCTGCTGAAATATTTCTAAGTAGCAAGAGCAACTATAGTGTCTGGAAAAGAGAAAACTGAACTTTTCCCTTGGTCTGAGTCATCTTTTCAGAAAATCTTATGTTTTCAAAAATGGTGTTGACAAGTTATCAACACCCATATGAGGCCCCTGAAAGGAAAAAATAGGTTTTATCTGTGTTGTTTTTTTTTAACACTATTATTAATCTTAATGATAAATATAACCTTTTCATTCATTATGAAAGTGTAGAAACAAACTGACCATAAACAAACAGGATTCTGTTCAACCCACATCAGTCTGCGTGACTCTATAGAACTTATTGGAAATGAGCTGTTTATATCAGTTGTGTACATGCATGCTAAGGGTATGAAGATTTTATTTTAGCTAATTCAATATCAGCTGTAGGCATTAAAAGCCCATAATCTTACAGGCAAGACAGTGGACATCCAACAAGTTTGTCTTGAAGAATTATTGGAATGTCTTGAAAGTATGAAGATCTCTTCTCCAGGCTGTCCAAGGACTACACCATTACACAAAACCAAAGTTTGTTCAGGACAAGCAACTCCTCTGTGTCTTCAGGGACTCCATACCTTTGAACCACAATTGCAAGATCACCCCTTTTTTAATTCTGCTGAGTATTTGCTGTTCTTTCCTTTTAACCAACCTTAGAATACCATTCCAAGCCATGAAGAACAAAATTTTTGAGCAATCTCATGATTCAGCTGAATGCCAATATATCTTGTAAATTTTCTACCCATTCTGTTCTATCCCAGGAAGGCCATGCTTCCCTAGTGTCGTTTTATAATACTTACATGCATATTAAAACCTAACTCTTTTCCTCTTGTTCAATAAACGAAGACATGAATGGCATGAAACCACTCAGCTGAATATCTAGCATTTTTGTACAAGAGTTTAGACTTTTATAAGAGTTCAGACTGCAGAACTTATTCTTTAGTTCTTTTAATCCCAGTGATTTACCTAAATTCCATTCTCATGTCTTCAATGTTTAGTAAGGTACAGGTCCGGGAGGAACACTGGATTTATTCAGCAAATTTATTCAGCAAAGGGAGCAGTTCTTCAGTTATCCAGCTGAGGCAAGGACTAGAGTCATGTTGACTGGAGTTACTTGACTACTCCTCCGTCAGGCATCCCAACAGTGTGCCCCCTGGGCAGGCTGCTCACACATTACTGTTCCTGGAACATGGCAGAGGTTTGAATTGTGCCCTAAATTCCAAGCAACATTGCAGGGGGAGGCTCTGGCAGAACTAACGAGCCTGGGTTTGGCTGGAGGTTAGAATAAATTCTTCTAATGTACATTACGTACTAAAAATATTAGCTTCAGAAATGAACTGTGAGGCATTTCAAGGCTAAATTTATGCTGGAGCTCCAAGAAAGCAGGATTTTTATTCTATATACTTCTGAGCTGCTTTGCAAAGGCTCTGCCCCTCGCACTGGCCTCGAAGTCATTCTGATGGAATCTCTCCCTTGGGAGTTACAGGTTTATCCTTCTTAGCCTGAATGTCAGAGAAGAATAGCTTTTAAGGCACAGCCCTCTACCACATCCCTCCAACCTAACATTCCCTGCTGAAGCCTATAGATCTTCAGCTGTCGTGTTTATATGAGGTTCTGTTGGTTCAGCAGCAGTTGGGCAGTTACTGCCACCCTTTCCTCCAGCGTTGGTCGGGAGCTGAAGACTACGAATGTCCGGCTCTTTGAAGCTGTGTGTCAGGTGTCACTTCAGATATGCCCAATGGGCTGAGTGCTGGAATCATACAAAGGTTTGGGTTGGAAGGCACTCTAAAGACCATCTAGTTTCAACCCTCTGCCATGGGCAGGGACACTTCCCACTAGACCAGGTCAACTGTCTGCAGAGTAGAACCCATAGGATGAGTTGTTGACAATGTTTGCTCTACTGAAATGGTAAAGAGGGATGGTTTCCACATGTTCTACAGGAACATTGACCTCCTGTGTCCATAATTACTGTCACTCAGGTGGACACCTGAGGTTCCCTGGCAGATAAGGAATACACTCCAGTGCCATAAATTTTCTTACGCTGTCTCTGCATTGCTGTGGGAAGGAAACAATGAGCACATCGTTTTCTCTACTGCAGAAAGACTAAAAAGCCTCCATAAATCAAAAGGGGAAAAAAAAAAGGCCATTGTTTAATTTATTAAGTGAGACAATATGCATAAAATAAAATTATGATGTGAACAGGTGCTTTCTCCCTTACATATGTTGCTTTTCATAACATATTTCTTATTTTATAACTGAGTTAGTCTTTGAAAATTCAGGAATATTGAATGTCACGTAAAGTTATAATAGTGATAGATGAATAAAGGAATGCAGAGATAAAAGTGAAACTTAAAAAAAAGAGAGACAACAAGCTCTAGCACATGAAAGAAAAACATTTCTTTCCTGTGAGACAGGCCACAGAAATAAATATGTATCTAGCTGACATTTCTCTGTATCTTATTCAAGCAGAATAAAACTAAAATTATCTCACATGCCTATAGGCTGCCCTGGTGTAAGGCACAGAAATGTAGAAGGGGTTATTTCATATGTGCATTTTCATTTGCTTCCTTTCTCAGATACAAAAGCAGCTCATTCTAGTTGCTGAGAAATCATTTGGTAAAATATATCCTTTAAAAATAGAAGGCATTTCCACTTAAATATTTTTCAGACGCTTCATGATGTAAGTGAAGTACTTTAACCAGAGGCAAATTCAGCTGCTTAGACTGACCTTGGAAAAAGCTTTACATGAGATGGCTAAAAATAAAAATATCGTTTGGGAAGAACAGCTATATATGAATTTTCCTGTTGGAGCTTTCTCTGCTGGGGCAACAGTATGAATATTGAAGGGAAGTATGTAGTACTAAAGAAAGTTATTATTTTTTGGTACAGGTAAAACATTGACCTTTCTTACAATCTGGTGGTAAGATGAGTGAGAAAAAGATGAGCGATTTGGTAGAAACAGCCTAATTTCCTTAGTGACACACGCAGGAGCAAGGCTTGTAAGACCAGATACTGTGAGATAAATGGGCCTTGGGAATTCATAATTGTACAATGTCCCACCCAACTTGGTTCTCAGTGGAGAAACCACCAATGATGGTCACTTTCCAAAGGGACATCTGGAAGCGTGGCTGCTGCTGTTTTGCTCGTGCAACCATTTGATAAGTGAATCGTTTACTTGGGACACAAGAAGACTGTCCTCTCAGTTATGAACTTCCATGTCTTCCACTTCCCCAGATAGTGCATTGGCCACCCAGGTTTAGTCCTTTGGTCTCCTGTTTAGGTTGTCTCACTGGGCACCATAAAATATGAGCCAGCCAGCCACAGGAGAGTGTGGCATTGTGGCCTAGAAATTAGAGATGCTTGGATGGATTCAGGCTCTCAGGGTTATGTCAGTTCTTACCTCAGGGCATTTAATGTGAACCCTGAGAAAATGCTAAACACACCCATCCTACTTTTTTCTTCTATAATTTTAAAAAGAACTGGATGCCCGTTCGTAGCCAAAGACTCTGGAATTTGAATGTTTCTGATCACCTTTTTTCTAAGTTGTGGGAATTGGTCGGAGTTCAGACACATAGAAAACCATTTTTGGTTGGGTTTTTTTTTTTTTTTGCCTAGTTACTCTCCTGTCCAGCTTGTAGATATTTTTTTTTGGTGACTCCTCCAAGGTGTCTATTTCCCTTCCTGTCCATCCTGTATAGAGAAACTGGGCTTGGGCAGGTGACTTTCTGCTCTTGAAGGTCTGGGAGCTTGGAAATTAGGTCACTGCACCTATTGTCTTTGGTTCCAAAGTAATTTCTCTGTTTCAGGGCACTGCTGTTGCAAACTCAACTAGTTATTTTGCTGTTGGACATGGAGGTCTGGCCAGAGCTCCCACATGCTGCAAAATTTTCTGCCTCAGGCTGGAAGCTTTGCTTATAGTCTCTGTTTTCCAATGTCTGGAGTTATAGGCAAAATGGAATTAGACAAGGCGATACGGGTGAAGCTTTATTACTTGTAACTTCCTTATTAAATCAAATTAGATCTTTCTCTGTGAGTAGAAGATGTTGAAGTGCTCGTTTGTATTTGTTCAGCTCTTCTTTTGTGAACATTGCCTCTCTCTGCTCCGTGGATGTGCAGCAGGGAATATGCTCTCACTGAACGGAATGATTAAAAAACAAGACTTCAGTGAAAAAAAGTTCTGCTGGAAAATGCAGTAGAACATCTACAGCGTTATTCAAGTAGTAAGTGTTGGTTCCCTACGGCGCAGTTCGTGGGAGCTGTGAGCTCCTGCCAGGCTTCTAAAAATCAAACCATATGCCTGTTTGCTCGAGAATGCTGAGGTTTTGTGTGACCTGTCCTTACAGGGGCTGGAGGGGGGAAAAATACAGCTGAGTTCTATAAAGTTGTTAAAGCATCAATTTCATAACTTTTTAAACACTTTTTCTAAAATAAATTAAACCTTTTGCTTGTTCAAACACTATGATACTTTCTGTTTGAAGTGCAATTGTATGTACCTGCCCTCTGTATGTACTCTGATACAGCTGCCTCATTAACCCTTTATTTAGTCACATTAATTATAAAGGTGACATAGGTTATTAATAGGATTATCCTCTTGGGTTGACTGTGGAGTTTTGCTTTAATGCTGAATATATAATACTGCCCTAAATTCCTTGACAATTGCAGCAAATAGCTACTTCTCAATTTTAGTCAAGAAAATTTCTGCTGTCAGATCCAGCCATTGCCCTCATATTAAAACCCCGCTTTTTAATATTCCCATCGGTGCACTGCAATCAAAGCTGGATCTGGCTTTCATATTCACCCTGCAATTTTTTGTAAAAGCACACCAATACCCTTACAGCAACCAGCTCTCACGTGCTGACTGACAGGTAATCACCTCTCCCTTCTCTTAGATACTACTTTGTTCCCATGAAAGAAGAAAAAACCCCAAGAAATACTTTAATCAAATTATGTGTGTTGTATTTCTGATCTATAACATATTTCAAATGATCCAGTATGTTCATTCTACAGGCAGAAAGTTATTTTATGAAATATTTTACTTATTGATCCTAAACCTGTAAATATGACATTTAGATAGATACTTATTATTTATCTCTTTTTTCCTGTCATTAATTTTCACAGGCCTGAGATTGCTGGAATCCTTCAAAGAACACTTTATTTTTGTTCTTCATATCACTATGAGGATTTTTTGACTGAGAATCTCTTCCAAAGCCCTCTCATTTTAAGGGGAAAAGGCAATTCCCAAATACGCCGTATCACAGGAAAAATGCAAATTTAAAGCATATCTCTGCCTCCACCCACTGTTGGCTCAGCGCTGAGCATCAGACAGGACCTTTGGGTTTGTCCTTCTGTGTGTGTGTGTGTGTCTTGCAATGACATAGCTGTTGGATGCTTTCCAACCTGTTTTATGTTCTAAGCCAGATATGAATGGAGATAAATACAATATATTTTGGGTTGAGTTAACAACTGCTAATTTTATTTCACATAAACAGTACTGCAGTTAACTGCAAGATAATTCTGCAAAGCCTGTTTTGTCTAAGCTGGTTTTACCTTCTCCCCTGCTCTCCTCTGGATATTTGTGTATAATGCAAATAGAGCTTTATGAAGAGATTATTTAAATCGCATGGGGTTGTAATTTCGCTTTTTCCATTGAGATTCTAGTGTAACACCAGGTTTGGGCAAACCGTCAGACCTTCTCCGCACTAGAAAGCTCTCGGCTCTTTTTCTGTGTTTTCCTGGGTGTTTTCAATATCAAGCTGTTTGGGCAGCTACAAATTTCTTTAAGCCCAGAGTCTTTGGAAGACACCAGAAATTTTTCCAGTGTTATGGTTGATAACCAGACCTTACTCACAGTTTATCCCTAGCCAGATGATACCTTGTATGGATGACTTCTTCTTCCTCATAATGCAAGGGCTCTGCAGCCCTTCCCAAGATTTACTGGGCTTTTTTCCCACTGATCCAAGGCGCTGCCCCAGTTGAGGGGGTGAGGGCTGTGTAAGTGACGTACCCTATGGAGGGACACAGGCATATGCGTATATCCATATACATGCTGTGTAATCTTCTATGGTTCTCCCTTGTAGTAAACCCTATCCCTAATCTCTTTTAGGGTGATTAAGTAAAAACTACAGATATGTAGCTATAACACATAGGCAGGAATATGGAGAGCAGGAACTCAGTATATGTCATCTCATTTCCAGCTTTTAGGGACACCGAGTTATTACCTATTTCAGGATGTTCATGTAAATCACAGAAATCCCTTCCTTAAGTTATTCTCCTCTTTCCTTTACGCTCCCCCATATTACTGTCTCCTTGTATGTGTGAACAGAGGGAAGACTTAATGGTGAATCCCCACATGCATAAATTTTACATAGAGGTAAACTGGCATTGGGTTCTTAAGTTTAGTTGTAACTTTAGATTTACACAAAACCATTGAAGGATGAAAGAATCTCTTCCTTTGAAAACCACGGATGTTTCACGGCTTCTTTTGGTAAAATAGAGGATTCTTTTTTGGAAATTTGTTCTTGTACCAGCACCATGAGTTTTCTACCTCCCGCATAGCTGTTGTAATCCCTGCAAAAGTACTTATAGGATAATTATAACATTACGCAAACTTACAGCTTTCCAGCTGCATTATACATGTTTGCACATCCATTGGAAAATTTTTGAGATCCATCGGACAGGACAGTATTAAGGTCAATCTGAAAGAACACAAAAAAGAATATTAAAAATACACCACAGAAAAGCCATAGAAGTACACGGGATGAATGCATGAAAACTCTGGAAGTCATTAGAAATAGAAACATTTTTTCCTTAGAAAACTTTTGAAATAGGTGTATATTAGCTGAAGATATTTCACTCGCTCAGCCTAGTATGATGATGTGGAAAAAAATTATTACGGACTTTCAGAAAAACAACTTTTTCAGTAGGGTTGCCTAACTTTAGAGAAGTCCAAAGGAATGAAACAACTTTTTTTTTTTTTTATGCTACAGCAGAATTATCGTACCATTGCAGTATTTCAAATCCTTGACAGAAAATATACCCAGATTTGCAAGAATTTCATAATGGATGTCAGCTGCAAATCATGGTGGTGAAGCAATTTATGTGTTATTGTCCTAAAATGAGGTGCCTGAATTGTCAACAAAAAGATTTAAGATAACATTTTCTGATAGTAATGGTAGACTGAAATATGCCTGTAATTTTGAACTGCAGCTGTGTTTCACGTTAGTCCTGATACTTCCTGTGAAATCCTTTGCACCTTATAGGCAAAAGAAATATTTGTACATTTTACATCAATACAATAACTTATCTTTAGAGTGAAATTTCTCAGTGGAATGACAAGGAAGTAAAGGCACACGTTTTCCCTTGCTGGCCATATTTAGGTGTCCATTCATCATTCAAGGTCATGTTTATGCCTTTTCTCTTGCTAGAAAATCAGTTGTGTGAAAATTTTGCCCCATATTAATTTATCAGTTCAGTTGATAGAATTTTCCCCCAAAACCTGAGGGGCTTGAGTTCAATTCCTTACACATAAGGTTCTTCTAGAACAACAGTTCTACAATCCTCCTCTCTTAAACCCATTCCCCTGGTTTTGCTGTGGAGGCTAAAGGGAAGTGGGCACCAGGTGTCTGTATCTTTCTTTTACCCTATTTTTTTTTACTCTCCAAAGCTTCTTGGTTCTTTCCTATAGCTTGTGTTTAGCCTGCCAGGGACAGAGCTGCAGGGGGAGAGTCCGAGGAGGGACCTCAGACCCAGGGCCTATTCCTGTGCTACTAGAAATGGTTCCAAATGCAAAATCTGGCCAGTAGGTTAATAACATGGCGAGTCATTTCAGAGAAAAGACACTTCACTTTGTGCTTCAGTAAATATTCTAGTATGTTTTAGTATTTATTTAGTATCTATTGAATCGGGAACTATAACCTCCTCATTATTTTCTTGTCTGAATTGTTCCAATACAATTAGGGAATTCCTTAAAACGGTTTGTATACTGATGTTTCTTCAAAAACTCCAATTACCCATTAATTCAGTGTCATAAAAGCATGCAAAGTAAAATGCTCATTGAACAAGAGGTATATTTCTTTTGAAAAATGTAACAGTTTTCACAAGTAGGTCACTGTATTAATACCAAATCTATATTGTATCTAATGGGGCATTAGTACACTTACATACAATGTGTTTCTCCTTAAATCGGTTTTTTAAAGATAGTGGTGAAATGTTTACTAATGTCTGTGTTAATAAAAGAGAAAAGGAAAGAAGTAGGATAACTAGATTCTGTCAATACTCGTGATGGCTGCTTATGGCTTCTTAAACCTTTTCAAAAGTTTACTGTCCACTTTTCTCTCTATCTCCAGCAGTAAGTGAACTATTCTTTAAGTGTCGTGCTTCCTGAAACAGGTCATGCTTCCATGTTGAAGTGCAACTGCAATATTCAAAGAGGTGAAAAAGAGAATTAACACTGGATTGTCATGATGTGGGAGGCTACAGCGTGTAGGCCAGTTTAGATTGCAATTAGGTTATAATACTCCAGGATTATTTTCTCTGTCTCTGCTCCTCTAGGCTCAATATCTCTGCTTCAAAATAGGAAAGATACTTTTAAAATTATTTTTACTATGTGCATGCCTAATGAGAGATCATTTTTATTTTAGTATTAACAATGATCAGTGATGATGAGAGAGTTCTGTTTTCCACACTGATGACTACTTTAGTGGTAGTCCTGCATGACTAGCAACTCTTAGGTACAATTTTGAGCTTCTGTCTGAAAAAAGGAGACTCACCTGATGGAATAAAGTACATTCCCATTTTTGAAAATTCGCAACAATTTATTATCTGTCGTAACTTCATGAAAGTTGGCACCTTTTTCATTAGCAAAGAACAAATCAGGTTTCCAAATTGAATCCAGCATGGATGGATCTAAGTCTAAAGAGTCATCTGGATATTCACTGTATGCGAGGCGCGGATCGTTCCAATTCTGACGGAGAAAGATGTTCACTCTGTAATCCTGCATGAAAGAGAAAACAAGCAAAGCTTTATCAAGCACAGGGATTTAGCTTTTATTTCATTTCTTAGCCATGTAATCCCCTGTCCATCTGTGGATGACAAAAGAATTACATAGCTGAATGCCAGCATGATACCTGTTTGTATTAGTGGGGACACAATGGATAAGAATAAAGATGCATTTCAGGGCAATTGAAAAAATCCCAAGCTAAGGAAACCCAGCCTTCATGTACAGCTCGTATAACTCTGTATAACTCTACCCTTACAGCAAAAATAAAAATGAAAGAAGCATAAAAGAGTTTTTAGGGAGTTACCTTTTTGTGTCCAGCTCCTGGTGGGACATTCCTACTTCCCTATCTTAGGCAGTGAGAACGTGTCCCAGCTTAAGGCAAGTCAAATTAATTTATTTTTTTTCTCTCTAATCCTTACATATTTTAGACTCACCACTTAGATTTCCTGTGCCTCAGTTCCCTGTTGAAAATTTTGTGAGCAGTAACTTGCCATACAGCTGTCTGAGGAGGACACATCTTCCTCCTCTGCTCAAATAAGATATAAGATCTTATAATAAATTAGCTTAGGTACAAGTGGAGTCACCTTAATTCCTACAGACAGTCCTGTCTTAATCAAGGGGGCTTTTATGGAAAAGATGAGTGGGGTACCTCAAAATTTTGGAGTTCTATATGCTCTCTGTCAGAGACAATATTGTATTTATGGCTGCACACTTAGAAATTTACCACTCTAAAAGATGAAAATACTTGTTTCTAAATAAAACTAAATATTAGCATCTCATTACATTGTATCAAGAACAGGGAGAATTGAGACACTGAGCATAAGGACATAGGGACTATAGTTTTATTTGCCATAATATGATTTTCCTCATTATTTGCACTACTGCATTAATGGAAGAAGATAAAAATAAGATAGAAACCAACATGTTAGGTGCAGAGGGGAAATCGGAACTGGTTCTCAGAGCTTATGGGACACTTCTGAATATGATAGAAGTAAATACCATCACTTGTTTACTGTTTAAAAAGACAATGAAAATTCATTTTAAAAAGAAAGCTTTTAAAGTCAGAACAGGAAATGAACAGTTCAAGACTGAGCAACACAATTTGGCCAATAACTGTGGGTTGTAGTTATCAGTGGTTAGAATAACTAGCTAAAACCCTGAAACTGAAAGAAATTTCCCATCTTTTTCATCATGGCTAGTGGAAGCCTCAGGAGCCTTAAGAAGTTCTGAAGAGGAGCTCTTGGTATTTTTCATAGTTATCACCATGGCTTGATGAAACAAGAACCAGGGATTTGTACTTTACAGATGTAAAAACAAGTGGCTACTTTTTTTCAATAAAGTGAGCCAAAACCCTTAGACAAGCTTGTGCCTCAGTGTTCTTTGGAAAAGGTCTTTAAGATCATCAAGTCCAACCATCAACCCAACACAGGAAAAACCCACCCCTAACCCATGACCCTCAGCACCATATCTGCCTGGCTTTTAAACACCTCCAGGGATGGTGACTCCACCACTGCCCTGGGCAGCCTCTTCCAAGGCTTGACAACCCTTTCGGGGAAGACATTTTTCCTAATATTCAATCTAAATCTCCCTTGGTGCAACTTGAGACAATTCTAGGTTGTATTAAGCTGTTCTGTATGTCAGTTTGCCTAAAGTTTATTGGTATAAATTGTTTCCAATTTTTAAGATGAACAAAAACCTAGTTAATTTTTTTATTAAAGAAATGAAAGCTTTTTTCATTGTTCTCTCCCCTAAAAAATCTGACTTAAATTGGCTCTCGTTACTCACTAAAAAAATGCCTAATCTATTAGAAAGAGATACAGAAGGAGATACATTGGACTGCTATTGTTTGAAGGACAAGTATTCACCATCTCTGTTTAAACTCACACGTTGTGAGCGTAAGGCTTAATTGCTTTAAACAAGTAGGGTTGTTTGATGTAAACACAGAGACCAGAATTAAACTGCCAGAATTGATTTGTTTTCCCACAAGAGGATTACTCTTCTCATGTGCTACTTGCCTGGAGGCATCACTCCTAACTCTGTGCTGGGGAGGTTGCTCGAGGGGAGAGAGAAATCATCATTTAGTTTGGTAGCTTTCAGAGCCACTTCTATAAACCTCAACCATTGTTGGAATGTCTGCTGGACCCTGGTCCTGTGGAATGAGATCGCTCCATGGGTCTGCACTGACTCCATTAGCCCTATGGCTGCACAATTACTTTGGGTAAATTGATGGAATTTCCTTAGTTTTCCTTTATGTATCTGAAATTTTTGGTCTGGACCAAAAGCTATTCAGCTAATGATTTCAGTATGCCTTTGCTCTACAGACACTCAAGTATTTAAAATTAAGTAAGCCCCTCAAAGTGATAAATCATTGTCTATGCAAGTTACCAATGATGTTGTGAAATCAAAGTAGCAGAAGACCCTTGAAATTCACATTGATATTTGAGAAATGTAAATAAAGTCTGTGTGATCTGATGGATTCCCCTGTATTTCCTTTTGCTTAATAGTTGCAACTCCATGGTTACTGAGATAATTTATGGTGAGGCCTCATCTGTAGTCATACATGTTCAGAAAAACAGTATATAGAAGAAGGTCTGGAAAAGTATGGTCTAGGACTGGGCAAGACAGCCAGTTCCATGAGAGTAAACAGGAAAAGTTTGATTTCTTTAAACTGGTAATACAAAGGACTTGCATTATGACTTGGTCATGATCTGTAAGTATATCAAAGAGTAAACACTAGAGGGAGGAAACATTTAAAATCTAAGGACAAGAACATCTTAATTATCAATAAATTTAGTCTGGGCTGAAATGGCTCATTTTTTGGCTTATCGTGCTAATAAATGTCGGTGATCTTTTCACTGACTTGATTTATTAATGCAAATAAGGGGACTTATCTTTATTTTTTATTACATCTTTGCATTATTGCAGGTCTGAAGTGCAGCACGGGTAGTGCATATATCTATGCTGTGTGGCAGTTCAATTAATGAGTGGAAAAAAATTTGCAACAGACTCCGTGCTCCACCATTAACTGCAAGTCATTAATCTGTCAGAGATTTGCCGTAGCAGCTGAAGAGAAATTAACTGATTTAAATTGATCACTGAGTACTTAACTTTAATTGACACCTCAAATCTGTGTCAGAGTAACAAGATTTGACTAATGCCAGACATCCCTTAGAACACACTTTTCTGTGCTGAATCGCTGCAGGGCATTCCTTACAAGAAGCCGTGGAGATATGCTCTCCGTTACAGCAAAGACTTTGTCTGACTCACAGAATCCTTCCCGATGATCTGTCCCTACATAATTCCACAGGTGGAAGCTCTCTCTCCAGAAGTGATTTTGGCAGTGGGTAAAACTGAGGATTATTTTATTGTTCTCACTCTGGAAATACAGAACCAATAGCGAGGCTGTGGTACTGCGGTAAGAAGAACTTTGTGAATTTTCTGAAGGATTCCTCCCTCAGAAAGGAGCATCTTCATCAATGGACCTGAAGAGAAAACTTTCCTCTTGCAATTTTGCGTTTTAATCCTGTGACTCTTGCAATTTTGCCGTGTTAAGGGCAAGTATGCAGTTCCATATATGAAGACATAGAAAGCTTTCCTGTCTAGTCCTGCCTCAAGTTAGTTGGCCAAGAGCTTTGTTGGTGATTAGGGTCTCTGGAGTTGAGCCCTTGTGGGCTGAGGAAGAGCCAGTTCGGTTTCTGGATAAAAACTCTAATCTCAGATTGGTTTGGAAATGGTGGTTTCTCTTACCCACTCTGATAAGTAGGACAGGCCAGATGGGTTGGGGATTTGGGTGAGGGCTAACTTGCCTCTCATCTCAGAAAGCTTTAGGAAATTGTTTTGAGCTATTCAGAAAGGATTGTTGATGGATTTTGGATGAAGAGCACTCTCTTTCTTTGTCCATGGATGTATAAAAGCAGAATTTTAAGGTGTTCGTTAATATTTTGAATCTTTGTGGGGTTTTTGTTTGATTTGGTTTTGTTTAGTTTTGTTTGTTTTTCTTATGCTTCTGAACTACTAGGTAACCAGGTGAGTGTCCTGTTGTTAAAGTTTTATTATAATTTTGCCTCATTCCTTTGCAGAGTTTGACTCTGATAGATGCCCAGCAATACTCGTAGTTAAG
>JAHREE010000354.1:1162774-1192366 GCA_033628505.1 Tringa tobata | reverse complement strand
TCTTCATCAATGGACCTGAAGAGAAAACTTTCCTCTTGCAATTTTGCGTTTTAATCCTGTGACTCTTGCAATTTTGCCGTGTTAAGGGCAAGTATGCAGTTCCATATATGAAGACATAGAAAGCTTTCCTGTCTAGTCCTGCCTCAAGTTAGTTGGCCAAGAGCTTTGTTGGTGATTAGGGTCTCTGGAGTTGAGCCCTTGTGGGCTGAGGAAGAGCCAGTTCGGTTTCTGGATAAAAACTCTAATCTCAGATTGGTTTGGAAATGGTGGTTTCTCTTACCCACTCTGATAAGTAGGACAGGCCAGATGGGTTGGGGATTTGGGTGAGGGCTAACTTGCCTCTCATCTCAGAAAGCTTTAGGAAATTGTTTTGAGCTATTCAGAAAAGATTGTTGATGGATTTTGGATGAAGTGCACTCTCTTTCTTTGTCCATGGATGTATAAAAGCAGATTTTTAAGATGTTCATTAATATTTTGAATCTTGGTGGGGTTTTTGTTTGTTTGCTTTGGTTTTTGTTTAGTTTTGTTTGTTTTTCTTATGCTTCTGAACTACTAGGTAACCAGGTGAGTGTCCTGTTGTTAAAGTTTTATTATAATTTTGCCTCATTCCTTTGCAGAGTTTGACTCTGATAGATGCCCAGCAATACTCGTATTGAAGTCAACAGAACCAGAACTTACTTGGCAAAGAACTAGCTAAAACTAGGAATTCAAAATTGCTGTTATGTCAGACATCTTCCCTCAGAAATTCCCTTACAAAGCCAAAATTCAGAGTTCGGCAGCTAAATATGTACGCTACTTTGCACCAAGTGCTCCTCCCAACATTGTCACCTGCTGCCATAACCTTTCTTTTCTTCTGGGTTGAGTAATATCTCATTTACCATCCCTACTAATGGTCAGGAGGATGAGAACTGCTCTGCCACTCCTCCAGTTCAGTCGTTCCCTTACTGAAAGTATGGAGCCTCTTACAGGATGCTTCTTAGGACAGAGCTATTAGTCCTTGCCATTCAACCTGTAGCTAAAAGAAGAATATAGTCAGTAGTTTGTGTGTTTGTGTGTTCAAGATTCTGCTAAAAAATCTACTTATTTTTCATAGGTTTTAGGATGGAAACATTGCAAAATGGACAGGTTTACTTTAATTGTAGTATTGGGGTTTTTTTCTGGTTTACTATCAGTAGCAATGGCTGGATTTTAGTTTCTGTGCTCAAAAATAATTATCATATCAAAAGTCACAGCACAGGGTGTTTACTTTTAAAAAATTTAATTAAACACAGTACTGACACAGTGTATAATAATGTTTGTCACAGCTCGTACTGCATGTCCTAGAATATTTATTAATTGAAGATTGAGTATACTACTTCCATTCTTAATGGAAGTTGTGTGTTCCCAACTCCTAATGCATTACACTAAAATCACATTTTGCAACTTGTTCAATGTAATTGCTTTTTTAAGCTTTAGCTCAGGGGCTTTTAAAATGTTTGCACTTTCGAGCAGTAGTATAAGGGATTAGATGAAAATGGACATGACAATTACATGAACAAACATCATGCACTAAGCCCCTGCCTTCATTTGTCTTTGCCATGTTCTCAGTTGACAAAAGATTCTGGGTATTTTTCTGCAGACAAATGTGTCCCTGAACAGCAGGAGGTATTTCATGCTAAGTGAAAACTTGAGTTTTTCTGAGATTATTCATTTGTTCAGATGAATTTTTGGTGCTATATATTCCGTGTTGTTATTAATACATTTCCTATCCTCGCACTTAGAATATGACTGGTTTCAATGAGTGACTGAATGGGCTAATAGTAGAAATCTTTATTGAAAACCATGTATTTGAAATAATCCTGTGTTTCACCTCCTCAGGGAAATATAATGAAATTAATCAGACACGAATTTGGGGATTCCACACTAACTTTCCCCGCAGCCTTTCATGTATTGGTGGGTAAATGTGACATTGTATAGAATAGGGTGAAAAGGATAAAATAAAAGCTGAAGTCCAGAAGGACCTATCTGCAACAGCTTTAACACCTGCTCACAGCCTCCTACAAGAAAGCCCTCAAGGAGGTAGCTGGCTACTTTTTTTCTCGGAAAGGAAGGTATGGCCTTAAATTTGCCCCCAGGCTTTGATGGTGTCTTGTAGAGACTTGCCCAGAGGTGACAGCCTGTAGATCCCTGGCCGGAGACATCTGCCCGGGGGATGCAGATGGGAGGGTTGTACTTCCCGGGCTGCGATGGTTAAATCCCTGCAGGCACAAAGGAGTGGGCTCTGGAGTGAGAGAAGGTGCAGAACCCAGTTTCTGTGCTGCAGGAGACGACTGGGGCTGCTGAGGTGGTGACTGAGACAGATTCTGAAGTCGTATTTTGTGCTGTTGAAGAAATGAATAGGTTTTCTATTGTGTAAATTGGCATTACAATCTAGAAGGATTTAGGGGAAAAACTGGAAGAGATCTGGCACCAGAATTATAGAATCATAGAATTATATGATTCTAAACGAAAAGAGATCTGGCACCATCGTTGTAATGCCAGTAATGAGACAGGGAGGGGCGTGTCAGTAAAAATGCCTATCAGCCCACACCTCTCTGTGATCGTATCGCCTTCTAAAGAAAATTAAAGCCTGAATCACGGTCTTATGAAACTAGTTGTTCTACCAGCTGTTAATGGCCATATTTGATAGCGTGTGCTTTGATTTCCCTTTGGAAAAGGAAAAAGGCTGCGTGGAAAACAGATTCCTACAAGCCCTTTTGACATATTGTATAATTTTACTGTTTAATTTTAAAGTAGTCTAAAATTGTTTCAACTTTTTGGGATATGATTTAGGATATGCCTTTGCAGTATGGGTTTGAAGTATAAAAAAAGTCAGTGCACAGCTCTTTCATGCTGAGTGATTACTTTGGCTATTGTAATTAAAAATGCACACCCAGAGTGCATGGAGTACCAAGTATTCAGCACAGAATGAAGACATGAGAGCAGAACTGAATTTTTAAATGATGCTAGAACAACTCAAACTTATTCAAGGAAAGAATTTCAAGGTTAATGCTTCATGTAAGGTGTTTGTGCTGGAGTACTTTTCCAGCACATACTTACTAGACTCAAGAACAGAAATTGGGAACAAAAGTGAGTCTGAAAATCCTTTAATTTCTTAATTCAGGTTCATTTAACAGTTATTCTAAAGTTGACGGTAGCTTTTATTTCTGCAAACAAAGTGTTAGTAAATTGCAGGTTCATGCAAAAACGAGGGAGAATACATTCCTCCAGAGATAGATGGGGATTTACAGACTTAACTCCTATTAGCGTTAATGGGAGTTAAGGACAAAATCCCCATATATCATGATGATATTAATTTCTGTTGCTTAAATACACATCACGAGGCAGATGCACTAAAGATTGGAAAAATTATTTCTTTTGGCCTAGTCTTTGCTTTTTATTTTGTTAACAGTGTCTTTACTTTGGTATCCGTGTCCCTATAAATTAAAGAAACATCATGAGTGTGACATAATCATAACCTCAATGTAATTCATTTTCTTGTATCATTGCAAAGAAATATGAAACTTTATAAAGAGCACACCTCGGAAAATGTGAACAGAGATATGTGGCGATGCCACAATCTGATTTTCACAGATCCTCAGATTTTCTGTAATAGTGACTGAGCAGATCTCAGCTTGCAAATCAGTTATCTTAACAGCTTTTTCTGGGTAATGCTGTAATTGCTACAGCAGGATACAGACTTCTAGCAACAGCTAAAACCAGAGAGCTGCTATTCAAACAGATTGAGAAGACTAATATAAAAATGGAAAAGTAAGAGAGAAAATGCTGGAGGGGATGGGAGCAATGCCATAGGCTTTCGTAGTACAGTCTAAGTCATGGCTATTCCTCTAAGAGAAATAAAGCAGTTGGAGAAAGAAGACCCAATGGAAACAAGCACAGGGAAGAGGGAATAAGAGGTGTGAACTTCTCTCCAGCTTTTCTAGAACAAGATCAGATGGGTGTAGGTAATCACGGGATGTAAAAATTTGGCTAAAGGCTAAGTCTACCTTGGAATGAGGGAGATAAAGATTCTGGAAGAACCTTTCATAAGGGCTGGCATGTGAAGAAACCATTTGGGTTTTGGGCTGAATTAGAACTGGTGGTGAATATGAAAATTTGTCTGCAATAACAAGGGCTGGGTCTGATGATGTAGGATGTTCCTTCTAGTCCTCCCTAGTACTTGCAATATGTGGCTATGGGGAAATGGAAAATCTGGTGACTTTAAATTAAGCTCTTCAACTTTCTGTATTGTACAAAGTATTTTCTAAAACCTTTAAGAATGTCTGTCAAAATGAATCAGAGAGAATGAGGAAACTATTTCCTATAGTATGTCTGGAAGACCTGATTGTAACACCTATCCTGATCAATACTAATCTATTTAAGATAAAACAGAATGATTACTCCTAGGCTTAGAGTACTAAGGCAACTGTAGTCCTGTCTTTAGTTTTTTCTTCAAATGAAGTAAAAACCATTTGAAGCCAGGTTTTCCTTAATGTAAGCAAGAATTTAAGCAAACATCACCCAGCACACAAGAGTAGGACTGGCACTGCTGCCTGTTCCCTAGGCCTGTGAAACAGCCTCTGACTGACGTGCTCCAAAATGTTTACAGCATTAGGTACACCTGAAGTTGGGGTAGATAGTTGTGTTCGACACCTCTCCCAGGACTAGGAAGTCAGAGCAAAAGACACTGTAGGCATCTGGTGGTGGCTAATGAGAGATTTTGTGGTTGCTGATAACTTATATTAATTATATTATGTTAATTTCATGTAATGAAATAGTAATTTTATTCTGGGCTCCCCCATTTTTTTAATCTCCTGCTATTATTTAAGATTTCTAAATCCTTAGATGAAAAATGAATATTAGCAACATGTAAAAAAATTAAACACTGGACCTGGGTTTTCCTTTATAGGGGTGAAGCAGTAAGAGTTTTACTTTAGAAGATGAGTGTGAAATCCTCACTTTGTGAATATTGTCAAGACATATACAGGTCTGGTACTACCATTCTGCTCAATAACATAGAGAGATTGGCAGGGCTGGGCCCTAAGCGGTGCTGATGACGGAAGTTTCTTTAAGGGACTTTTAAATTATGTGGTTTACTTTTTTTCTACCTCCTCAGAACATACGTGACATAAACTAAGTTCCTCAAGTGATCACTGAAAATTACCTCAGTTTAACTAGAATCACACCAAGAGGTGATTTTCTCCACTATGAGCCATCTGATTTGGCTTTTGAGGCAAAGAAATAGAATATGAAGTAACTGAAACCCATATTCTAAAGAAGTTGAAGGAAATGTAAAAAATAAGAAAACATAAAGAAAGAACCAATCTACAGAGTTAACAAGCTGTAAACCAAATTAAGTTACTTCTTTTTGGTTTGGCTGTGGGTGCTTGCCCGAAAGCTGATTCCTGTTGTGCACTGTAAGTTCCCATTGAGCACTGACAAAATCCTCTTCCCTAACGAGAACTATAAAGTCCAATAATGTAAAGCTGGCACCGGGCTATTTTTCAGCCGATCTTGGCTTTTTTTAACCCTTTGATTTTTTGTCACTGTTTACTGTGTTATACATAACTGAGGCAGCAGAGGGAGCTCAAAGATTTTGGTCGTCAGTGAGAAAACGAGAGAACCAGAGAGACAGGGAGAGAGTGGGAGTGCCAGGACAAATTGCAAGGACCGTGAAGGACACAGCTTGATGTACTCTGACTTCTTTAAAACTAATAATTGTATGCATATGCCATTATTCAACTGGTAGTTTTAAATACCAGCGAGACTTCAAGGTATCACTTAGTGGCCAGGTTTTATTTTGCACTTGTTGCTGACTTAAGCTTATTGGCAAAGAAGTATTTATCAAGAATATCGAAGTCTTTTTTGAATCTAATAAATTGTTTTATGTGTAAAGATTTAGAATAAATATTGAGACATCGGTATCTGAAATTTAAAGTCTATAGTAAATAAAATCAGTAAGATAGTGACAATTGGTAACATACTGAACCACAGAGAGTTTACTGTTGTGAAACAATGCATAAATTCAGTTTAGAAAGTAATGCAAGATGCCTTTGATTGCAATTTTAAGATAGAAAGATTTTCATGTTTTACAGAAGATGTTCATCTTCAGTGTTGAGGAGAACTAGAGCTAATAAAATACACAGTTGAAAGTCCTATCTACAGAAAAGCTTTTTTTCTTCTGCAAAGGAAGATTTGAGTCTCTGAGAGGTGAAAAGCTGCTGACCATAAGCAAAAGTCTGGTTTGAACTGTATCAGTGAACACCTTATAAACAGAATACCAGCATCATAAAGGCAGAATTTGTCCTAAGGTTAAGGTTGTGCTTAATTGCCCAGTTTTCGAATGTGTACAATTGATAGGAAGTTATGATATCACAGGGGTAACGGAAACATGGTGGGACAACTCACATGACTAGAGGATCGCGATGGATGGTTATAGGTTGTTTCTTAAAGGCAGACAGGGAAGAAGAGTAGTCATGCTTTCTGTTAAGGAGAACCTTGAATGTAAATGACAGAGATTGGGGAAGTTCCATCTAATGCCTCTGGGTCAAGATCAGAGGGGTCACCTCCATGAGAGATCTTACAGTAGGTATTGGCTTATGTCACCCCCATCTACAAGCAGCGCTTAAAGGAGGATCCAGGAAACTATAAGCCCATCAGTCCTAGTTCAGTCCCTGGGAAAGTTATGGAACGAATCTTCCTAGGAGCTATCACAAATCAAATGAAGCATGCAACTGGGAAAAGCTGGCATGGATTCACCAAGGGCAAATCGTGCTTAACAAACCTGATCGCCTTACTCAAGAGAGTAACCTGCTCGGTTGACAGAGGGTGAGCAGTGAACAACTTTCAATATCATACTGCCCTGGAGTTATTTGTTCCAGATAAGGCTGTGGTCTATCTCAACTGTTCTAATTCACTTTCAAGGCAACACAGAGAAGAATGTGATTTCATTATAAGACAGAAGTATTGTTCTAACTTACTAAGTTGTACTGTAAGGAATAATTTATAATTCTCATTCTTTGGAGAGAAAATACACTTGAGATGTGAACTCAGGCATCCTCTTCCCAAATTCAGGACAATTTTTTTAAGTGGTAGCAACTTCAGTTTTTTTAAATATCCTTTTTATATTGATCCTCACAGCTGGATCTTTGTGCTTCACTGACCCTGTGGTCCATCTCCTGCTTTGCACCATTTTCACCCATACAGCCATTAAAAAGTAGCTGTGGAGCACTATTCTAATCATGTGGGCATCACTTAATCCTCTGATTGAACCTGGATAAATCTCCCTGGATGCCATGTCAATCTGTTTGGGATTTGCAATCTGGCAAGTCACCCAAATGCAAGTTAAAGTGATTTTCTACCTGAAAAAAAAAAATAAAAAAATCATCGGCAGCATCTACCCCGCTGTTTCAAAGCAAGTAAAGATCAGGCAGCTGTGAACATCACTTTAGAGATAGGGGGCATAAATATTTGACTTTATGTTATTGATTTCCTAACTACAGGTCCTTGGCTACATTCAGAGGTCTCATTTTTGCTCTTACTGGTAATTCAGAAGGATGGCTTTTGATTAGTATTATTCCTTTATCTTGTCTTTTTTCTTTTTTTGCTATACCAATTATTTTTGTTCTGTGTTCTGTCATTCCAAGTATGTATACTGACCCCTGAAATTGTTGGGATTTTAATTTATTATATATGGATCTTACAAGCTCCCGTAGATTTTCTTTCATCTCTCTGTATGTTAACCCTCTCTGTCCCCAAATTACCTTGTAACTGTTTTCAGAGGTGTTTATTTGCCTTTCTTCAAAACACATGGGGCACTTGTATGGAGAAAGAATGACTACATCTCCTCTCTCACTAAATTTCAGTGAGTAAATCTGTGCTCCAACTTATTAGCAGATATGTTTCACTTGTTAAATAGGATTATCCAAGTTATTTTTATTGGTTCACAGTTCAATATTTAGTTTTACTACCTTTAGACTTTGACCTCCCTTTCTCCTTATTTCCTTAAGATCTGCAGTCTCTTTGTACTCTGTCTTCTGCCTTTTTTTTAATAGAAATTAATTATAAATGTATATACAAAAAGTGTGCAATCCACTTATATTTACCCTGTTCTTAGAATTCATAATGAAATATTCTATTATCTCTGTGCAGTAGCTCTATGGAAGGTGGACTTTTAAAACAAAGTAGGCATCCCACTATGCACTGTATATAATATAATTATAACATATTATTAACAAAGCAACATAATGAAGTGACATTTGTGAGGTTAGAAATGTGGAACACTGTAGAAACTAATGCCTATCTAATTGAAAACAGTGAGTTCATTACAGCTGTCAGATAAAACTTATGGAAAAAGAAAAACCCCAACCCTTGGCTTTACTTGTGTGTCTGATGGCATAATGATGGATTTTCTGTTAGAAAAAATCAATTACCAAATTAAATGTTCTCACTGTCTGCTCTCAGAAGTGGGTTCCCTTCTTCATTTAGTTCCAGGTGAAGAGAAGCCTTAGCTGGCTTTTGAGCTCACTGAACATATTTCGCTTGAACTTTAAACATTTTGTTTGGGGTAAAATATCTTACCATGGTTGTCTCTGCAATGGATCCGAAGCTGTTTATAAATATGTTGCATGTGACATTAACTGGAGGGCCTGAAAAAGAGGAAAACACACCAGTTCCAGCATCGCTGCTTATTGAGTGACTGTAAAATATAAACCATTATGAAACAGTGTTTATAGACTTAGGAGGAAATAGTGCTCCACTCGCAACTTATTTAGTGCAAAATTCAATTGAATGGTTTCTAATATTTTTCCTTTTGATTTTTCTCAAAGGTACACTGCTTGACAGGCTAGTTTTAGCAATAAAGAGAGAAAGTTCATTATAAACTTGCACAGATGATTCTATGCAAGAAAATCAACACCCCGTTTGAAATATATTTTAATATGTTTTTTAATATGTATTTTAATATATTTTAATGTGCATTTCAGTGAGCCATGTATGTCACTTCTTACAGCAATTAGGGGAAAAAGTGACCTTTTTCACTCAAGGTAGCTGCTACCTTTAATGTTATCTGTCATCACTGGTAACAGAAATATATTATTGCTGCTCTTATCTCTACTGCTTACAGCAACAAATGTGGATAAGAAAAAATGACTTAGATTCTATTCTCATTTCTCTTAAGTCCACAAATCGGTTAAGAATCCATTTAAACTGAATTTTCTGTTACCGTGGGTCTTCAGTCAACTGTTGTTCTGCCTTATCTTGAATTTGTGAAGCATCAGTAGTGGCAGAGCAGTCAGTACGATAACAGAACAATGAATCGTCTCTTCAGGGAAAAGGTTTTAAATTATTTCTCTGAAAGTCTCTGTAAAAATGGCATTATGGTGGAGCATGCTAATTTCTCCAGTATTTGTTATCAATTCCAGTCTGTGTACAGAGGAAACAAAGTGCTTCCATCACAAAGTTTTTCTGTCACCTTCCTGCACCTTGATACTCTTACATCAATGACCTAGTTCAGCATTGGAGAACCTGGTTTCTTTTTGTAGGTGTAAGCAGTCGCTACTAAGAATGATCTAGATCTGGAATTTGAAGACTGGTCTTACAACCCCTTATATAATATTTCTTTTTTAGGGCTGCTGAAGTAAAAAACTGCTCTGCTGCTGTGGGTGGTTTGCAAGTAGGAAAATTTAATGTGACCAATGAACTTGGTATTAAAAACTTGAAGAATCAGAACATCCATAAAACATTCTGCCAACAGGAGACAACTTGGAACATCCAGCTTTCTTTCCTCAAGGTAATAATTGTTTTGAAGTACTGTATGGCAATCACAACAAAACATCACTACGTGTGCTTCAGTCATTGCAACACACAAGCATGGAGAGGAATTCTCAGGTAAGGAGGTGTCACTCTGCAGTCACTTTGACACTGTTTGCACTTTGATACTTGGTTAATTATTTAGAGCTGTTGAGCATATCTGATATTTCTTTGAATTCAGTAAAATCATGACATTGACAACACCTGAAAGAGATCAAGGGCAACAAGCTGGGCAACAACAAAGGCAGAGTCACTAAAAACTCTCAGGGAGAAACTTATGCTTCCTGGCTATGTTAGATAATTTATTTGCAAGACAGATTTGCTTTCACATGCTTTCACGTTGTAATACTTGTCATTTTTCAAATTTGGTGTGATACAGTCTTGTTTAAAATTGCACTATGCTTTAAAGTGTAAGTTTGCTGTATCAACAAACAGTTGCATTTATAAAGAAAAAGCTCTAAATCACTGTAGGACTAACGCTTCGTTTCAAAAGCAGCATTACAGAAAGAGTTAGCAGGTATTTAAAGGAGAAGCTAAAAGCAGCTTGAATATGGATTAGATGTTACTGTGTTGAGAGTGAAAATGAACTTCCCGAAACACGGTCAAAAAGAAGCATAAAGGAAGCGGTTAAAACTGGAAATCATATTCAAACACAGGAACTTGAGCAAGTTGAACATAGATTAAAGACGGGGGGGAAAAATAGAGCTTAAACTCACTAGAGACAGAAAAGCTAACAATGATAACTGTCTGCAAGGTGTTAAAAATAGAATGCTGCCGAGATCTGGAAGGTGAAGTCAAGGGAAGACGATTAAGATATAAAAGCACCCATGAAAGTGAAGAAGGTCAGAGCAGAAAAAAACTAAATGAAGTCTTCGTAGCAGCATTTGTCTCCAATCGCTGGCTCTGTCAAACACCGGAGCCGCTCTGGTGGAAGACTTGTATGAGGACTGTTAGAAGACATTTCAGGCTAAGCGAACAGAAACAAACTGACAGGCTGCGGTAATATCAAGCCATACGTGACAAAAATTTTTGCAAAATTGTGGAAATCTGAATCCCTGTGATTCAGGTCTCACCTGTGTCAGTTATTTTTATCAGGGAAAATGTGTACTGTGTCCAGAAAGTGTAACTTGAATTAAAAAAGCAAACCAGACTCCAGGTATGATGGTGGATGACATAGATAATGAACTTTGTCCCTGTGAACCTTACCTCTACACCAGCCAAACTGGTGGAAATTTGGAGCTGTATGATCAAGAGAGATGGAATAATATTATTTTTGCTGAAGTAGCATCTCTCAGATCTACTGAAGCTCTCTGAAAGAGCCAATGAGTATGTTGACAAAGGCAATCTAATTAACTTAAATATTCATTTTAATATATAATTAATTAAAATAGTTTATTTGGACTTTCAAAAACTTTTTAACATGATTTTTTGTCAAAGGCTTTTTAAGGATATTAGTTTTGATGAAGGGAGATAGAGTACTCTTACAGGTTTTTTGCTTTAAAGTTATTTAATGCTAGGAATAAATAGCCACCTTTGAAAGTGAGAGGTGATTGCTGGTGAGTTCCCACATGGATCTGCATGGAATCTTTGTTGTTCAATATTAATGGCCTAGAAAAGAAGATCTAGCAATATAATTTGGCTTCTGGTATAAGATTTTTTAGAGTGGTTGTATATAAAGCTGACTGCAAAGAGGTGCAGAAAAGTCACAAAATACTGAGCTGTCGATCAATAAAATATTTGGTGAAAATCATTGTCAGTCAAATGCCAAATAATCCTTTCTATGCATTCCTACTGATGGATTTTAAATTAATTATTTCCACACAGGAAAGAGAGGCTAGATTAATTATGGATGGTTCTCTTGAAGCATGTTCTGTAATCAATAAAGATAGGAGAATGCAAAGAAATACATTAAAAGTATTTCCCATATTTTCAGGAACACATGCAGAATTCCTTATCCAAAGGCAAAGCACTCATACAAAATATATAACTATGTGTTATTGACAAGGATTAATTATGATTAACAGATGGTAGTTAAAAATCTTGTTTACACAGAAATTTTATTGGAAGTGCAAATGACTGAAAATGATTGTCTGAGTTCTCTTACCAGTTCTAATTCCGTTTCTTTAAAACTGTTGCCAGATTAAACACCCAAAAAGCATTAAGCGCCAGCACTTGTTCTCAGACTAATAAAACTAACCAGAAAGTGGCAAAGTCACTTAAGGAGATACTTATTCTTAGTGATGGATCTGAATCATTCTGGGCAGATTTGTTCAAACTGCCTAGCTGTCTAGAAGATTTAGAATGTGCACTTTTTGAAAAAGAACAATGTCAAATTAGGTTTTGTCTCTTTAAATTTCAGTAGTAAATCTTTTGAACTATACGTTCAAGAAGTACCGTGTTGAATTTGTAATCTCTGAACCATCTGCCTGTTCTTCACTGTAGCCCTGTAGAAGATTGTGATTGCATGGTGTCCATGACAAACTCCAAAATCCAGTCCCCCCAAATAAACTGCTAAGCTGTAAACTCCTCATTTTTAAACACTTGTTTGTAGGGCTTCAGGAGACCCAAAGAAGGAAGGAGAAAGACTGCAATGCTTACACTTAGCCTGAGGTTGTCTTCTGCCCAGCACAGCTTTACCTTAGGTTGAACTTGCAGTTTGCACGCTAGACTATAGTGCGGTAACACCTCAAGGCAACTTTAATAAGGAACAAAAGTAATTTAAGAGCTACCATTCATCTAAGAAAGTAATTTGAGAAATACAATGTTTTGCATTATTTTGCAAATACTGTTTGATACATTAATCCTCCAGGAAACCAGACACTGAAGCATTCTTCAAAGTAGTTCTGGCAAGGAAAGTCCAAGGGACTTATACTGTGTGGTCATCAGGGACATTGATCACTGCTTTCATCACAGATAAAACTTTTAGGGATGTGTTTGAATTTCCAGTGCACGTTTATAATTTTCTGAGAAATATCAGCACCGCAAAGTTATTAAAAACAAAGCATTTCCAGTAAATGAAAATACAGTAAATCCTGGGTGCAGTGAGTTTATGTATTCAGCAGCAACTGTTTATGGCTTACTGATGGGAAGTAATTTGACAAACAACTTACTTGGTCCTTATGTATCAGTCTGGGCAAATTATGGCAAAACCAGCAAATAGAAATTGCTTTAGAATCATAACCACTTAAGTTTCTGGGACTTGGAGATGTCAAAAAATTATAAACTTTAGTGCTGAATAAGAATTAAGATGGAAAGGCAGGGACAGATGACTTAGAGGAGAAAGGGCTGTCTGCTTGAAGGAAAATTTTTGTAGTAAACAAGGAGTAAAACCTGCCTTATAGTGAAATGTTAGAGCAAAGAGAATCTCTTGGACTCAAGAAGATAGTCAAGAAGACTCAAGAAGATAAGTGGAGGCAGCCAAGGCAAAGTAAGAATAAAGTCATCTTAAATCACGATGGGCTTATTCTTTAAAAATACTTATATTCTGGAGACTTTAAAGATTGATAACTTGATTTAAAGATGGAGAAATAGAGTTAAATATAGTTCCACTATATTATTTGAATTTGCATTCTGAAAAAAGAATAGTAAAATTTACCTTAACTTCTCAGACTGCAAAAGTTAGAATGAGTGGTATTAGTTTGTACAATAGTTTTTATATTTGTATAATAATATAGTTTGTATAACCATTCATTAAATGCTCTACTTTAGCATGTCCAAGTCTGGATAATATCGTTTGTGCACAGATCCTTGGCAGATATAATCCTTGCATTTGCAAACTTTGGTCTTCCAATCTTCTTAGAATCTCCTTTGTCGTCTTTGAATCTCCTTTCTGATAAGTGCATAAAAGAGACAGTTTCTGTCATTGAGAACCTGCAGTTTCAGTGGAGAACTGAGAACAGGGAAAGGAATGAGAGGAAAGATGGTCCCTTTTGCTGCTTCAAAGCACAATGGGGGCACAGGAGTGAGGAATCTAATATGGTGATAGATTTTGTAACAAAGGTAAGCTCTCTTGAGTTTGATGTTCAGATCATTAACACGCTCTTCCTTTTGGTTGGGATCAGGCAGATATGAGGATTTGGCCTCGTTTTCACAGAATTTGCTTTCTGGAGTACTTCAGGCTATGGTAGTCCAAGGTGGGAATTTGAATCCATTAACAAGCATTTCAGAAAATAAAAAAAATAAAATAAAAAAAAAAAGAAATACCAAAAGTTTAGGTTTGAAATTACCTTTGAAATTTGGTCTGATCCTTGCATCGTAGCCTGACATCCTCCCCATTAGCTTGTCCAGGAAATCAGAGGGTGACATTGGCATGCTGCGAGATCGTGCGCTGTCCGTCTCCTTTGTGGCTACCAAGCTGACAG
Source organism: Tringa tobata (assembly GCA_033628505.1). Classification (NCBI taxonomy): domain Eukaryota; kingdom Metazoa; phylum Chordata; class Aves; order Charadriiformes; family Scolopacidae; genus Tringa; species Tringa tobata. Next base: position 1,178,177 of record JAHREE010000354.1, on the reverse strand, counting down.
CAAGGAAAAACAAACACAGGAGAAAACAGAGCAAAACATTTTGTTAGAGATTTTCTTACAGAAACTTTAATTTTACACAGTGAATCACTTAGTTCGTTCTTGTATGAACAGGAAAATAGGAAAACTGAGATTGGCTTTCAAGTCAGTTTATGCTTCAAAAATAGTTATAGCAAAGATATAGAAACAGTACATTCTTTTTATATCAGTCATTTCATATACAAATTCTTTTTTGCTAAGCTGCATAGTTATAGGTTGCTGTTGCCTCTTGCACAGGACTTCTGGAGATTAGTAACATTCCCGGTCCACGTTAATCAACCCATGATCACAGAGTTAATAATGTCAGCTACACAAATAGCTGTGAAAGTGGAATGTTATAACTTGGAGTCTAAGATGTTTAACTGGGTGCGGTGTAACAGAAGCCCAGATCAAAAAAAAAAAAAAAAGTAATGAGGTTCTTTTATAGATTAGTACTGTTACTACCAGTTTTTGTTTAGCCAATGTTTTATGTTAATGATATTTAAGCAGAATACAACATATCAAACAGTCTCTCAGCAAATGCTATTCTTTGACATTGACTTAGAGATTTGTTTTCTGTTAAAACAAAAGTGACTGCTGTGGTGGTGAAAAAAAACAACCTACAACTTACTGAAGGAACTATCTTAGGGCAAAATTTTCATCTCCGAGCCACATGGCAAATGTCATCTCCTATAGCCTCTTCTGCACATGTAGGCAGAACTCCCACTGACATTCTAAAGCGTGCTCAGCACATGCCAAGAGAGCAGAGTATCGGCACTGCCATCAGCCATGTGGGTCTGGAGAAAAGGTCCTTATTGTTCTGGATCTCTTACTGGAGTGCTGGCCAACACATTGGAGAAACGACACACTCAGTAAATATATATCTCAGTAAAATTATGAGTAACCTTGTGATACACATCACAACTAAAATAATTTGTGGCTTTTGCAGTTTCAAAAAAGATAAAAAGCTTTTTCTATTTGTGCTAATTTCTAGTCACGACCTATCAAAAGTTGTATTTAAGTCAGAAACTGTCAGGCCCAGCTGAGGACATAGGCAGTGAGATATAAATTTTGGAGAATAGTAAGAACCAGCCTGGCACTGCCAAAATGTGGTGTCTCGATCCCAAATTCTAGAAAAAAAGCTACTGCAGGCAATTGTAGTGAGAATGGTGTTCAGCACTGCCATCTGACCTCTGGAAAGAAGATACAAAATCATTGATGTTTTAAAACTAAGAATTGCAAATAATTGACAGAGGTATAAATATTGATAAGGGCAAGAAAATAACCCATTTCTGAAGTTTAATCTATTTAAGTAGGACAATGTAAAACAGACAGAGGAAGGATATTAAGAGATATATGAATTGGGAATGTAGGCAAGGTGGATTTTGAAGATTTTGAAGAAGGGTTCAGAATTCATGTTGAAGATCTCGGCACTGTTGTGTTGAAGTTCTCGCTGCACTATTGTGTCTCCTCGCTGACGAGGAAAGAGAGAAAGAGTGGGAGTATGAAGGTCACTTGTTATTTTATATGATATTAAGGAGACCAGTTCTGGGCCATTGCATAAAATTTTGCATCCTTGAACAAAGCCACTAAACCATGATGTGAGAGTTAGAGAAATTTTCTTACAGTAAGAAGCTTTAGAAGCTCAATATTGTGTAGTTTATCAAAAAGAAGATTGAAAAATAACATGATCGAAGTGTATAAATACCTCAAAGGGGCAGAAAATGCTGGACATTTATCTAAAGAAGATGGAAGAAAAATCAATGAGAAAGAAAAATTCAAGTGGGGATTTGGCACACGGTGTTAATAATAAAGATAACAGAAGATCAGACTGTCAAGACAGTACAGCTTTCTGGGAGAAAGAGTTTAGCAAAATATAAGGTATTGTCTTTCACATAACAGGCTCAATTCAGACCATACAGCACAAATCTCCTGCAGAAATCTTCAGATTGCCAAAAGACACATTACAGACTTGAAGGGGTTAAGGAGGGGAAGCAATGGGGGTAGTTCAAAGTGGAAAAAGGTGTCTTCCTGAGGTCCTTCTACCAGGCTTGGAGGTGCCTGTAAGAATTTTAATTTAAATAATAATGTTGTCATGAAAGCAAATGGATATGAAGAGGTAAATTTAGATCATAAATTAAAAGGCTTTCAAAAAAGAAAGACGGGATCAGGAAGAGTTTAGCACTTTGAGTAGAGAGAGGAAAGCTTGGTGTATTTCGAGTTGGTGATGGATATTAGGATGCTGTGACATGCGTGACTCTGATCGCAGGTGATGGGACCTGGTTCTTTTCTAACCGCTCTGCTGAGGATATGCTGCATTGTTGTTGATTCTTTCGTATCCTTAAAATAATTACTACTACTGAGCCTAAAAAAAATTATAGTTACCATAGCTATGCAGCCAGAGCACCAACATCTACAGAACTTAAATGGAAAATCTCTTCTCGCAGCTGGCAATTTAGCCAGCAAGAGAACGCACCGGTCATGAATCTGTGCTCCTGAAATGTCTTTTTAAAGTCGGCATGTTTGTGAGAGAAAAACCTCACTCTCTTCCCTTCCTTCAAAAGAAAATGACTGAGGAAAAGCTCTTCAAAGGGAATTTCACAATCTGCACAAATGTTTCCTTCACTAAAACATACAAAGGTACAAAATTCAGATTGCTTTACCATGTTCTTTTGAAGAACCGCTGTATTCCTACTCATATTCCTACTCATGTCTCTTTTCTATCTCCCCCCAAACTTCTGCGCATTTTTACCAAAGCACAAATAAAGGAAAGGAACTTTACAAATAAAAGTCCTTTCTATATGGTCTATTTTAAAAGCTATATTTAAAAAGCAATTTCAACCATACTGCCTTTGAGACTTCCGTATCATTTGTGTTCTCCAGAAAGGACTGGTTTTCACTGATTTCTCCTCTCTCTTTTAAACTTTTCATCTTCAAGCTGGTTCTTAAAAATCACTTTCAATGTGTTGTTTCACCCATAAAAGAATATCTGTTTATTTGAAAATATTGAAGAAAAGAAGTAATGGGCTACTGTCAACATTTGTATAAGAAAAGTTTTAGTCCTGCAGTAGAGCTTAAAAAGAATAGTGTAGATAAAATATTGAAGGAAGAAATTACGTTTTGCACAATCTGCTGACTCTTCCCTGTTTGTTGCTGCTACAGGTGGATGAGACATAAAGAAAGAGTATGGTGAGAGAATGGTAACTTCCACTGGAGACTTCCCAGAGAGAAGTTTCCAAGTCACAACACTCTCCAAATTTATCGAAGTTATCCTGAGATTAGTCTCCACAGTCTCGCTAGCTTACTTTTGAATACAATTGATATCAATTACCTTAGAATGGTAAATTCATTTTCTTCCTTCCTTCCAATACTACCTATGTATTTTGCCTTGAAAATCTTATATTAACACCAGGTTACTGTAATATTTGGCTTGTTGAGTTTTCTCATTTGATCATAAATTAGTTCTTTCATCTCAAACATGTCCCATCTTAGCCATTCAGAGAGGCAGCAGTTTTATATTTCATTTTAAAATGCATACTACAGAGCTGTTATATGGCACTTTGCGTGCATTATGATGGTCCAATAGCTCTGTCATTTCATTACTTATTCTCTCAGACAGCCAGTGTGGCCAAAACCCCCTGGAGCAGCTGGATCTTGTGTTTGTGGTCCATTCTCTCCAGCTGATATTTAGAAAGTTTTTAATGCACTTTACATTAAAAAGCTTTGCAGAGAAGCTCAAGGAAATTAATTACACACTTGTAAGGAAAGCAAAAACTAGCCAGCCAATATGCACTCAGTTGCATCTCACAAACAAAAATACACACATTTCAGTAAATTAATCTGAATTGGTACTGAATAACAGTATTGGTCACCAATAACTGTTAGGTGAATTAATCTTATGACTGCTTCCCTTGGTTCTGAAATTCTAAGCAGTGGGGAAAGAATACATCAATATTAAAACAAAAATTATTCAGTGTAACCATGTAATTAACAAGGGCTGCAAAAATGAAATGATCCTCTAATTGACAGTGTCTGATCACCTGAGAGTGCCTCGGTAATTGCATTTTGCAAATTGTGGCAGTAAGATTTTGTGCTATGAAGACATTCTTTAAACCCTCTTCTGTGCAACATAGATCTCTTCTCTCTTCATAAAATGTATTTGATAGGATGAACAGCAAAAGCAAACAGGTTTGAAGAGGTCAGAAGCACAGGATTATTACTATTTCTTTATAGGGAGTGTCTCTAATTATCTGTTCTATTAATTAAAGTAGATAAAGGACTAACCAGATCAGTTCATAGAATATAGAATTTGCACACATTATTCCAAGAGTGAACATAAATGTGACAAAGATACCTTTTTGCAGAAGAATGTTCCAGAAAAAATAGGGAACAATGTGGTTTTAAGTCTTCTGATGAAGGCACTCTGACCTGATCACCATTCTACAGGTCAAAGGGCTTTATATTCTACCTGAGGCTAAATTTGTATGTACTTGGGGTTTTTTTTTGTGACTTGGTGCATATATATAAGCACAATGCTTTACTGCCTCATCTTTGGGAAAAAATATCTCTTAGGGTAAAGGAAGAAAACTAATTTGTCAGCGTTCTTCATAATCCTGTGGGCATGGCTTTCTTGCTTAATTAAGGTATGAATTCAATAACTGCAGGTTGTTCCTCTAGTTTTACTTTCTTGTTTAAGACAAGTTTATTGTTTCCAGTTTCAGCTGTGCAGCACATGAATTTTTTTAAGACATTTTATGAATTATGACTCTGAGTATTTATTCATTGTTGTCCCAGAAGCACCTGCTTCCTTAGTAGTCTTTTGTAGCTGTTGTATACCTTATTTTTATAAATTTTCTAAACTCAGGTGTTTGTAAATTTATTCAACCTACGTTTTTTGTAGAAAGAAGCTGATGCAAACAGCTATACAAGGAGCAGAGAATGTTTCAAATATTCAAATTTGGGCAAATGTGTCACTCTTCCAAAGACCTACTGCATGGGGTAAGTTTTTTACAACTTTAACTTTGAATTAAAGATGGTCAGGTCATCCCAAAATTCAGTGATTTTTTTTTTTTTTAAGACAGATAATACTTGGCTAAAATGAACAGAATATCTTTGAATATAGAAACTGTAAATCATTGATATAGTGGTCTGAACTTGCATTACTATCTCACTACAAAGACTAATTTACGTATTAACTGAATGATGGAGAACAGTTACTGGAGTAATGGATAGATTGCAAAATGACCAAGTGAAATAATTTCAGCATATTACCTTTTATAACACCAGATATCCTTCTATAAAAGCATGTCAGAGCTGAACAATTACATTAATTTTTGTGATTAATGAACGATTCCTCTAACCAGTTGAACTTTTGGAGGAACTGACTGATGTCTTTCACCACCTTAATGAATAGTAATTCAACTCATGTCAATGAGGCAACACTAGACTGAAAGGAGAATTAATTAAAATGAGACTGTAGCCTGGCTAAAACCTGCAAGTTATTGTTTCCTGAGGCAAACTCTTCCCAAATCTAGAAGCAACTTGTGAATACTGAAAACAGAATTCTTCAGATTATAGCTGCGTGGTTGGTTCTGTCTTTTGAATGCATCCTAAAAAGTCCTTTAAATTGCAGAGATGCGTATTTTACTGTGTTTTCTAGTTCTAATTCCCTGCCTGGATTTACTGTTATTATGGCATTGCCCCACCAGCTTATTTTGCATCTTCTAGGTTGCTGCACTCTCACTCAGTATAAACAAGAATAGTGTTCACTGAACTGTGCATCTGTAGAAAAATATATTTATTGTAATCATAATTCATGATTATTTAGAATGTTAGAAATCTTTTGTTCCTCCTTTGCCTTGTTTTGCTTTAAAAATCCACCTTTATGAGTTGAAAACTAGAACTGAAGCTGAAAACTGGGGGCTCTTTGCTGTATTTCTTCTCAAACAATTCTTTTACTAGTCATAAAAATCTTCACAGAAAATCTTATAATAGAATGAAATGGATGGGCTTTATCAAAACTAGATAGAAATTTGATTTTGAATTAAAACCCCGGGGTTTGGGAAGAGACTGAAACACAATTCAATTAAACATTATTCCATTTGCCTTAGGGAAGCTCTGCTTCTATCAGTACAACAGCGTTGCCCTGTACCTTCGGTGAGCAATCAGATGGCTGGTTAGAAGATGAAACATTTTTCTCCAAAATAAGTTTGTTAAGATATTGGTTCAGTTAGAGAAAATCTGAATGTAGCCTGAAGAGTCACTCACCTTAAAAATAAAATATTCCAACACGCAAGACTACAGCCCAGGCAAGTTAAAACTTATCAGAAAATAGAACTCAGTGCTATATAAATTTCTTTCCCAAAACACTTCTCAGGAAATTGTTTATTTTGATTAGTCAGATAATTATAGTGTAGGCACCACATTATTACTATTGATTAAGAAGTTTCAATTAAGTCAAAACATTTCCAGTAGGTAAAAATACTGTTTTCTTGAAATAGAGTTTTGCAGAAACATATCTGTGTCAATGCTGTTTTAATGAGATGCTGGCAGGAGTGTTGTCCAGTCTCCTTTCTGTTCTGGCAGCCACAATCAAATTTCTAAACTTGATGGGAATTTAAGGTTCTAATTTTCAAAAACTTCTCTGAACATCTCCCCCCTGGAATTGACAGAGACTTTTCCCCTCTTTTTCCACTTTAAATTTCTTTTTATGCATTGGAAAAGCAATAAAATCTTTTCAGAGCTTTGGAATTTTCTGTGAGACAGGAATGGGGATGTTCAGCCAGCTGTGTTAATTTTCATGAGATACACGGATGAGGTAATTTTTTCCTTTTTATTAATTCTCCCCAGAATAAACACTATAATAATTCAGAATAAGACTTTCTTTGAGGAACAACAGGGTTGAGCTTCAGGGTGATGATAAGAGTGGCAGGATTCATGCCCCATAATGACAGAACCCAGTATTCCTGATGCATGCACTGAAGCATATTCCGTACTGAATAAGTCAGAGAAAATAACATGAAGTTAAAAAAAAAAGGCTGCTAGCCTTTCGTGTTTTCCAGTCCAAAATTACCCTGGTCCACTACACACGCACGCATTCTCTTTCACACACAGAAAGTGGTATTTAAACATGCCCTCAGACACATGCTCTGCCTTTGCTCTACTAGTCTTGCTTACGGCACGTATCCAGCACCCCCTTAATTATCACCTGAGTCTTAGGAACCTCATTTAAACAACTGGAAATGTGCTGAGGGAAGGAATGTCCGTAACTGAATGTGTTGTGGTCTATATTATGTGCATGACACTTTATTGCCTGGAGAAATCATCACTGTTAAGAAAGATGAAAAAGGTGCTTTGTCATCAAAGACCCTTTTTTTTTTTCTCTAAGACCCTTACTTAGAGAATCTGAATAAGAGTATTTGTGCTCACATTTTGATTAAGGATGAAAATTTGTGTACACTGACACCCAAAGATCTGTGTGCAGGAACAACAAAAATAGCTGAAGAGTTAAGATATGTTCTTAGAGTTCGTTTGCATCGTGTTAGGCTTTTGGGATAAGGTTTGGAGGTAAAATTTTAATGCGAATACGGAGAAGCTACTTGCAAATAACATTTTTAGTTCCAGTTCTCTATTGCATTGTACTTTTTGTAACCATGGCTTACTGTCTCAAGTGGGCACATTTCATGTTTACGTCGTGTAGTAAAACAAATGCATTATCATGTTCAAAGCAATTGAATATCCGATCTTCAGTGTACAAGAGCTGAAGGAAAACAGAAGATAATTTATTTTACTTTAACTCTTGTCAATGAAGTGTTAAAGTAAGCTCTGATAAATCTTGCGAACTCTGATAAATACCTTTGTAATTTTTTTTAAATAGAAAGTTTGCATAAAGCATTTTTTCTCATAGAATAAAGCACTGAAAAAACCTGCTATGGGTTTCAAAAAAAGTCTATTATGGGATGCAGTCCAGATGTGATGCTGGAATCTGGACACTTTGATTTTAATTCAAATACAGTTGATTCAGTGGTAATAGATCTGACCTGACAGCATCAGGGAAAACATCACTCAGGTGTGGGTTCCTTCATGGAGGCGTTATATAGTTACTTAGGCACAGAATTAATGTTTACCTTAGAAGACTGTAGTCAGTCTTAATTACCTGTGTGAAGGCAGTGCTTTAGTCATGACGGATTTCCAAATTTTTATTTTTCCCTTCAAGAAATGAAAAGTTGTACCCTACTTTTACCAGCAAGTTACCACTTTGTGCCATTTATTTTATTTCTGCAGTAGGGCACCCTTAGCCAGCAGGTACGTTGCTCACAAAGCTGGAATTTTGGTTGGTCCCTGCAGATGAGTATATCTCAGAGCCCAGAGGGTGGACACTCCTGTGCATCACTATATCGATCAGACCACAGTGCAGTGTTGAAAACTCAATGAAACTAAAAGCCTTAGCAGGACAAAAACTCAGGATCTGTTTAATAATCAAGTCCCACTCTATCCCACTGTATCCACATTATAAACCAAAAAGTTCCTAAGCTCTGCAGTCACCCACTAAGATGTAAAGTAATAATAATTTTAAAGAAACCTAATCTTCTGAAGAACAGTGCTGGTATAACTGTATTTTCTAGGCATTTCTGCTGAGTGGCAAGTTGTGAAATTAAAGTTAATAAAGTTAATTGTTGGTAAAAATTATGCAAATTTGTAAGCAGCCAATAATAGAAATAATGTATTCTGGTACCCGTGTATCCTCAGAGATGTTATTTAGGATTACATTAGGCTCATATTTTACCTTCCAAAATTCTGAAAGGGAGAAAATATTATTTTATAAGAAACTGGAGATAAATTCTAGACATAGTGGAGTCTTATGCAAACTGTACATAGTGTGGGAAGCCTTAGGCAATGCTGAGATGGGTAGCATATTCCAATATTTTTTTTTATATCAAAGATGTCTTTATATATATTTTATATCAAAGATGGAATGCAACAAAGGAAAAAAATCTTAAAACAGTAGATTATGTAGCTAAAACCGCAGTTTGAATTTTAATCAGGAATGCAAGAAAACTAGTTTGCTTTTTTATGTGTCATAGCTGTACTGATTTTAGTTATGATTCTCTTCCTAAATTAGTTTTAACTGTAAGTGTCACACCAGGATCATAGCAGTTAACTCACCCTCACAGTCTGAGATAATTTGGTACTCTTGATTTTGCTTTCTACTCACTTTGTTTCACTGAAACAGCCTCAGGATAATCTGCTGCCTTGCTTTTTCCTGTAGCCACGGATTTGTATGAGGCAGCCCCACAGCTTGTTCAGCTCTGCTATTTCACCAGCCCCATCGGAGCCCACATGATTATCTCAGGCCAGAGTCTTCTTGAACTTTCTTACATTTTCTGTGGTCTCAAACTCTTTCCATCAGAAACTGCATTTTGTTAATATTTCATGTCACCAAACAGAAACTTCAGAAATAACAATATTGAGGAGGACTGATCTTCCTTGGGGACGTTCCCACCTGGAAATAGCCCTGACTCTTCCCCCATCCCTGCTGATTTTGTACATCAATGGTAGGGCTAGAGGAATAGCAGGGTAGTATGTGGTGCAGGAAAATTAGATAGGAAATGTTCGTTGTGTAGAAAGTCCACTGCAACCTGAACCAAGTATTATTACCCTGTTTGCTGCTGAATAATGTTGGACCAAGTCATCAGAGAGACAACTGGAGGAATAATAACAAAATGCACTCTTTTATAACCGCGTGCTGTCAATTTTTGTACTTTTTTCCTTCATTCTTTCTTTTCACACTCACTACTTAGCATTTGTATTGACACAGCATCTAAAGACATCAGTCAAGAAGAATCCTATTGCTTCAGAAGCCATAAAAAATAATGGATTAGAGTCTCTGCTAGAAAAAAGTACAGCCTCAAAGATTCTCACCATCTTTTCTCCTGACTTTATGGGGCAGTCTCCTCTGCTTCCTCATGTTCTTCTCAGTATCCTGCTTTGGCCCTGCATTTTTAATGCACACAGTTTCTAGCTGTGTCTTTCCCTGCTCTCTGAGATGTTCCCTTTCTGCTGGTAGTTGATATCCACAAAAAGGTGCCTTTGTTTTGAGTTCCTGCCTCCTCTCACTGATTCTTCCAATAAACACCATGAAGAGCAGCAGGAAAAGCAATAAAAAGGAGGAGCTGCAACACCACACAGACGCGCTCTTCCTTATTCATTACTTCGGAAAGCTGATTTGCAGGAACCATTCCCTATAGGTATTATTACATAATGCTCGGTAAGGTCATTTGAAGCTTGTGTTCTAAATCTGTTAAAATAAGAAGCTCTGATCTTGTAAAAAATTTCATTTTCTCTAATTGTCATGATTTCTAGGATAGCTGGACAAGACTAATCTGATAACGGAGCTATTACATTTTCCATCATCCAGAAGCACAGCACTTATCTCACAATATTACTCCTTTTCAGTTGTCGTTAGTATCAATTGGCTTGGAGTGGATTAGGAGAGGCTGAAAAGTAAGAAAATGTCACTAGCACAGTAAGAATGGAAAGATTCATGGTTTTAATTGAGGTTTCCTTGTTATTTAATTTTCTTACTGTTTATAATGTTATAAACTCAAAAATCTACAAATAATTCTATCTCAAAATAAAAAAAAATGGTAGTCACTAAAATATTTGCTTTTTATAGAAGTAGAGAATGGATAGTAAAAGTTCTGATCAAATTTATACTTGTGAAAAAACTCATATTTGATTCAAAGGGATTTCAGTGATTTCACTGGTATAGTTGAAATATGAGAGAATTTGCATATCATATTCTTGGTCACAAAAACCTGCGTTTCCTTTTTTGTCTGAGTTTTGGAAAGTACGATGGCTACCTGTGCATCCACCCTGCAAGAGAACTCTGATGCAGTCCTCCTGATGGTTTATGAGGACCCTGAGCACGTTTCCTTCATGCCGGGGGTTTGGCTGGCCGGGCTCCATGCCAGCGCTGATAACGCAGCAGCCCAGCTCTGAAGCAGAGCTGTTGGATAAAAAGCTCTAGAAGCCTCAGCAGGGGTTCCCCCTCTTCTCCCAGGAGCTGGTTTTTTCCCTTTTTTTTCTTTTTTTTCTTTTTTTTTTTTTTTTCCCTTCTCTCAGGAGTGCTGGGAGATGCTCTTGGTCTCTGTGCGAGCTACCGAGCAAGTGCACCGTCACCCAGCCTTGGACCTTCCTAATTCTGATCCTGAGTTTGATCTGACCTGACTTTTTGGCTTGCCCATGGTCCTGCCTCATCTCTACCAACTTTGCCTGGCAATCTGAAGGGCTGTTTGGGCTGGATCTGCTCTGCTCTTGCACGGGTCCTGTGGGACTGCAAACTTTGATGGTAGGACCTTGCTCCTGTGTGCTTTGCTGTGAGTCTGGACTCCCAGCTCAACTTCCCTTCCCTTGCTGATCCCTGAGATGTACCAAGTCTTTTTTCATTAGGACTTGGAGTCTGTTGACTGATTGGTCCCATGGAAACCATCTTTTCAAATTGAGTCTGGGCTACTGAGGAAAGGTACTGTGCCTCAGTGCTCTCATCTTGAATTACTGCATTTTCTTTCACACCCTGTTTTATTCACATCCTAATTTTAGCAGACCCTTTCATTTCTTTTATAGTATTGTAGGTGTAATTCTTAGCATAGTAATAAGATACTGAAGTCTCATCAGAACATCTGAAAAAATCTTTATTTTCAAAGATGTTTGTGATGATATATCGGTTTTATTTTTTAGCTGTTGTTTTGGTTTTCTGGGTTTTTTCCCCCCTCTGTCATTATTTGGAGGAACTAATTCTGGCTTAAAGGATATTGAGTTCTGCTTCTTAAAGCTATTCATCTGAAATCAATTTGCAATGCAATGGAAGAAAAAATTCAAAATCAGTTAACTGTGAGCTCAGACATGCCCCAGAGTTAGGTTGCATTGAGTTTTTTTCCACAAGGATCTGGTCTTGCTAAGTGCAATTAACTGTCTCTGTGATACTGCTTCCTTTAATATAAGGCCAATGGGGCAGTGAATAGAATGAGGAAAGAGGCAATAACCCAGTCGTAGCATGATTCTTGGTCTATGCTAAGCTATATCAGATAGGGAGAATCTGTTTTGCATTTCCACACTGCCACCTACCTTTTTTTTCCTGTGCTTTCCTCACACACAGTTCTGCTCCTAAAATACCTATAGTATATACTCTTTAAGGAGAAAGTAGAGTCCCTGGCTAATTCCTGGCAGTGTAGTTCCAGTAGAGCTGTGCTGGAGCCCTTGCAAGTCCAAGAGCTGTCATAAAACTGACTCACAAATGTGATCTTTGTGTTGACTCTACAAATATGATCTTGCTCTCAGCATGACCTCCTGGAATCCAGGCAAATCCAGGGGAATTTTTGTTAATACTGTTACTCGAATGAAAACAGAGGAACACTCTGTCTTGGAGATTATTCATTTTTACATCTCTACCCTCTTCCCAGTATCATACTGAGGCTCAGCCTAGCAGTCATTAATAAATAATATTTTTTTTTATTTTGGGTCTAATTATAGCATTTGTCTCAATCCTCAAACATATCGCTGAAAATATAATAGAGTTCTATGTGCTTAAACCCTTGTTTTTCACATCAAAAATCTATTAATACATTACCAATAAGTATGTAGTTAATCTAAGACGTGGTACAAACACAGACAGTATTATGAAAGACTATTAACAACATTTTATTCTCTCTACAACGTCTTTCAGAAATCAGATTAATTATTAGATCCTATTACGACCAATATACATCTTGTTTCAGTCATTTCAATTTGAAAAGCCTTTAGATATGGGGTGAAAAATTAATATTTAAAAAAAAAAAAAGAATCAGGTGCAGTTTGCTCTTGTGAAGCATGTCAATCCAGAGACTGGGCTCATTAAAGTAGCAGGCCTGGAACTTTATACTGAAAAAAATCCTCTTTGATTTCATTTGACCTCTGCTGGAGATAAAACTAAATGTTTATCTTCACAGGCATATAATTTAATCAATTACTTTGAACAACCTCAGAGGTGTTGGACAAGAATTGAAGGTTCTTCCTGTTAGGTTCCTTCAGTCTTCTCCACACCCTTGAGTACTTGGTAAGGAAGAGTAGAAAAGTTTTAATGTTGCTTGATATAAGAGAAAATAAATTATTTTTTCCATAATGTTTGAGCAAGTGAAACACTTAAGATTTGATTCCTAGAAATTCATAGCACATCTATCTTCTCACTGAGGGTGTTCTGTAGGTGCTAAGGCTGGAGTCTGTGTGTCTCACAGAGAGTGGAAGCTGCGTCCTACTGTTCCCTGTACCCTTTGCTCTAATATAAATAATTTCACAAGGCTTAAGTTAGAAAAGAACTAGAATTAATGCCTTTGGGAAGCTTGGGAATTTTACAAGTTTTAATATTTTATCTTCCCCATCACCACCATTTTTTTCCATGTTAAAGCACGGAAAGGACTCCTGTATATCTCAGACTGACTCAGGTTTCTTGGGTGTTATTGCTAGAGCTAAAGTTACCATCAGTCTCTAATACTGAGGTATATATCAAATATATGCATAGATGCCTAGCAGCTTTCTGAAGTCTGTCTCAGGCTGTATAGTCCATGTGCACATTAATCATGTTCATTTTGTGAAATGGCAATGTAAGAGCAGGAGGCTATAGCAACACAACAGTTATTTGGACATTGAACAGAACAATTTGAATCTATGCAAAATAAAATGCCTGTAGACCTTTTGAAACAATTGCATGTTAGTCCAAAGTTATGTGATGCAAAATGCATGTATGCTGTCCAAAACTGACTTCTTCACTTTTTTTCCCCTTGGAATATAATACGTCTCTTTATATCATTAAAATAGAGGATGAATCATTCAACAGTAGGAAGGAATTTAAATAATATGCAGAGGAAAAATAAGTTCTATAAGGACATGGAAACAGAATAATAACAGCACAGTACTGCTTGTATTGTCTACACTACACAGGGGCTTGGTCATCTACTCTGAGCATTAAATACTCAATGAAACTGGAAAGTTTAAACTGTAATTACGTAAATTTACTCTTTCCTCCCAGTGTCAATTAATCCCATACAATGTGACCCAGTTTCTTAAAATCTCTTCTTTTTGGCACAATTACAACAAAATCACATTATAAATTATTGACATTACATAGATTGATAAAAAAAAAACAAACAGGTCACTATCTGCAAAAAGGAAAGATTTGCTGTGAAACTGTGAGCACCTGTGAAGCGTGCCATCATTGTGGGGCACTGCATGCTACTGTTTTAACTTTGTGATTATAAATCCCTTACGTGTATTATCTCCGAACTCTCTCTGGAGAACCACTTTTCAAATATAAGTTTCCTTTTTTATCTCTGTCAAATAACAATGTCATTCTTAAAATAGTCTGGCATCATCATGTTATATGCCATAGTCTGTTTATTGTGATACAGAGCTAGAATGTTTGTTGACAAGAAGCACGGTTATACATGGTGACATTGAAGTCTGCTCCTTTACATGTCTGATTTTTCTTTTTAAGTTTTCCTTTCACCTTTAAACAGAGAATTGCAGTTTATTTTTGCCTGCTATCACCACACTTTTAGAGCTCTGTATTAAAGAATACTGATATCATAATGTTACTTTAACTAGAAAAAGCGTGCTGGGCAGAAAGTAGAAAAAGCTGTATGAACCTCAGTTGTCTACTCAGGTCATAATTAATAGGTACGTTCCTATCTTTCGTAATACAAATCCTAGACAGCCAGTGGTACAGCAAGTGCCATCCCTCTTGAGGGAAATTCTGTAGACCACATTCTCTGTTTACACAGCTATCATTTTTTTCTGCTGCTGTATAAGTAAAAGGAAAATCCCTGATATTTTGGAAGAAATTATAGTAAGAAATAACCCTGTATATTCCCAACTCAGATTATCTTCTGTAACTTTTACATATAGACACTTTGCAGCTGAAGAATTTTCAGGATTTTCAAGTGTTGCTTTTCCTGCCAAAACCAGTGATAAAATTCCCAGCTCGAATAGGGAAACACTAATTGGGAAGAGGTGAAGGGAGGGTGCAGCCTTCAGCCCACAACGTGCAAAAATCAAATCGGAGGCGATGCCATGTTACCAGGTCATTGGCAAAACCACGGATCCCACACAGGTAGTTCCCGTGCCCGTGGCCCGGCTGCCGGAGGGAGCCAGGGCGCGGGGGGTTTGCTTCCCCAAAGAAAACGACTCACCTGAGCAGCAAGGCGGCTTCCCAGAGATAAAATCCCGAGACGGCCGCCCGGAGGTACCCGACCCGGGCCATGCCGCTGGGACCCGCCGCCGAGCCCCGGGGCGCTCCTCTCCCAGGCATCGGCGGGGCTCGGCGGCGCGGATGCGGCGCCTTCAGCACCCTGGAGAG
>JAHREE010000354.1:1146767-1157821 GCA_033628505.1 Tringa tobata | reverse complement strand
TCGCAGCGGGAGGGGGAGATGGCCCCGCTGGGCCGGTGGCGGATATCTGCGCTCGGCGTAGCCCCGGCGCCCGCCCTCCTGCGGGGAGAGGGGTGGCGGGGGGGTGCCCGCACAGGGCAGCTGCCGTCCGAGCGCCGGGGTGGATTCACCCAGCCTTGGGGCTCAGAAAGGATTGGGGAAAGGGGTGTGTGTGTGTGTGTGTGTGTAACGTGTGTGGATTCTGCTTTTTCTTAGGTTGTGTGCTTTTCTTAGGCAACGGGGCAGGGGGGATCCCACCTCTGTGCTTCAGTCTTTTCTATGCAAGTACCGTGCTGATGGGCACAGGGAAAGTATATCCTGTTCTGTGCCACATTTTAGAAAAGAGAGATGGTCTAGTGCCATAAGCAGACTAATAGGGAAATCCAAAGATTTTGAAAGTTTACCTGGGGAGGAGAGTGGAAGAGATCCTGGGAAGGAACAAGGGAATAAACACGGTAAGAGTGAAACAGGAAAGTTTCCCCCATGTTGGATGGGGCTTTGAGCAACCTGGTCTAGTGGGAGGTGTCCCTGCCCAGGGCAGGGGGGCTGGAACTAGATGATCTTTGGGGTCCCTTCCAACCTAAACCTTTCTATGATTCTATACCTAGAGACAGACAAAAGAGGAAATATTTCTGAGATTGTAGGGTAGAGCTATTCTCTCTGAGCCTAAAAGGCAATAGCCTTTGAACACTGACATCATGTCTGGGAGAGCCAGTGGAAGCAGAAGTGTGGGAGCAGTTCAGGGCCAGATCTCTGCATATGTGACATGTATTTGGCTGGGCATCTCCTCCTCTCAGTGTTTGCCTCAATACAGTCTGCTGCCTTGCTTTTTCCTATAGCCACTAATTTTTGTTAGACAGCAGTCCCGCTACTTGTGCAACTCCACTAGCTGCACAGCCCACCCGATTAGCTCAGGCCAGAGTCTTATTTCAACTGTTAAAAGGCTACAGAAAACTCCAGTGCTGAAGGAAGGAGGAGATATGGAAAAAGGCAAAGGTTCAGCAAGTTTAGGCACATGAAGTAGAGTAAAAGAAATGGAAATTTGAGGGAAGTATAATAAAATCTTTCTGGAAAGAAGATGACGGAAAGACAGAGAGTGAAATGTAAAACAACTTTTTATGCATAATAGAAGAAAACCCCAAGGATATCCAGTAGAGTAGATGCCGGTAAGAAATAAAAAACAGGGATTTTATGCATAACACACATATGCATGTGTGTTAGAAATAGGATATTTCACTGGAATTCTTTAGAGGCCATCACATCTTCCACCTCCAGCTGTATTGTCTTTTTTGTTTCAAAAATATCCCACATGTAGCTTTCACCTCAGTTCTTAACTCATGTTTTCCATTGTTGCCATATCCTTATCTTTTTTTACTTCTTCTTCAAGGTTGTTCCAGCGGGTATCACTAAATAATAATGCCTACCACACATTTTAGATCCAGTTTGGATTTCTTTGTTGATACCTATCAAGTGTATGACTGAAGAATGTACTAGAAGATCACTAACATTTCTTATGTTCCCTGAGCTTTTTTTTTATTATTACTAGTGCTTACGTAAGTACTCAGGACTTTGTATTCAGCACTCTCAATTTCTAGGTCCATTTGGCCAAAAGTTTATCCTTTTGTTCTCGTTCTCCCAATCGCCCTGTGTGGCAACAATCATCATGAGAAGAACCTGTTTAAGCCCTTAACTGGAAACACAATAGCAAACAAACTAAAGAATCCCTCTGGTTGCTCAAGGACAGCCTGTCAATGCAGGTGCTCTGCAGAATCAGGGTAGAGTATTTCCTTTGTATATTCAGAACAATTGATTCTTATCTTTCCCCTTAAAATAAGTATTTAGTAAGGCTACTTCTCCAGGTGCTCTTTATCTTTGTACATTATGTACTTCAACAGTGAATTGATCTAACATTTCATTTATTTGCACTGAGGCAGGTATTTTTTTCTTATGATGCTGTTAGTTAAAACTACCAGCACGAACTCTCCAGTTCTCCAGGAGGAACAGTTCTATTAATTATAGATATAGGCTATACTTCAGATATGCAGAGTTCAAACTCCTCAAAATCCCTGTGGGAAAAACATACACTTGCTTGTGCTTTAAGTAGCAACTTTGCTGTTCTAACATTTTGTTCTGCTAAATACAAATGTTGTTTTCAAGCATTTGGAAATTTTCATATGGGTAGTGTCGAATATGAAAGTACTCTTTTCTGAGCAGGTTCAAACAACTTGCCTTGATTTATGAAAAGTTCCATTTCAACAAAGCACTTGAGCACATACTCTTGGCTTCAATGAGATTAGAAGTATAGAAGCATACTTAGTTTTTAATCACAAGCTTTGATAAAAAAATCCTTAATTGTTTTAAGTGTTTTAATTCGCTGTTGTTTTAATTACCATCTTTTTATTCTTTCCATATCACTACTGGTAGACTTACCTGCTATTATACAGAACTGAACGCATGGCTGTGTCCAATCTTTAGATCTTTTTTCACACCTCTTGATACTTCTGGTAGATACAGTAAATTGAAAGGTGAAACTTGTTTGAACATCCATTTTAAAAATGAGATCTGTAGAGTGTGTCTGTGGTATGAATCTGCCTCAAATATTAATGGTGTTCATTTATATATGCCTCATACGCCCAGATAACAGCATCATGAAATATTGCTCGTCGTTCAAAACATGATAGCTGATGTGTGTATACCATATGTTAATGTCAATTTCTAATTGTCCTCATAACCAGCAGTCTGTATAGCTCCTCTTGCTCTGGTCCAACTGCTATTTAGGTATATTTGAAAGTAAACCACTCATATTCATGAGTTTGAGAGATGGTCGACAGAAGTAGCCCGTGAGTTAAAAATGCTTTAAGGTTACTGGAGGAGATGATCCTAATGTGGAGCATAACAGGAAAGTATGGGGTTTTTTTTTGTCCCAAAAATGGGGATACTTGAAGAACTTTGTGTATCTGCACTCAGCAAGAGATAAGCGTAGGTCAGGTAAGCAGCTCACTTTAACACACAATTTATACAACTGAGTGCAAGATCCTGCAGCTGCTCACCAGTATTCCTACAGGGAAGCCAATGTGCAGATATGGATTGAAGGATTACACAATGTGCTTTTTGGCGGACTTTTTGGAGTGTCCTTATGGAATATAAAGACAACCTAATCACAGTGGCAGTCATAAGAAGTTCTTACCACCGTTTTAATGTGTCCAATCCTGGAACATGTAATGGTTCAATATGTTCAAATAATCATTCTGTAAGAAGGCTGCTGACATTTTTGAAAGGTTTCTGAAAAGAGCTCTGAGAACATTGTGACTGGAATACTTTTCTAACATAAGATTAAAAAGGTTTAACTTGTAAAAAACAGAAAAGTTTAGAGGTGTGTTTAGACACCTTCATGATGGAGAAATGATTGTGAAGTGAAGGTAATTTTTTCAAATAAGTAGAGGCAGTAAATTATCAAGATTGGAACCTGATAAAAGAGGAATTCAGAATAGAAAAAAAAATAATCCTACTTTGAAGCAATTAAAAGACTGAAACAGACTGAAGCAACTGAAGAGGGAGCAGAACTGATCACCATTTAAAGTCTTTAAATCTAGGTCAGCTGTATGTTCTCGGTTTGATCCGGAAGCCGCTGGGTAAAATTTGATCAGCCTTGAGATTTAGAAGTTCAAATCAGCGATGGCTCCAGTGTTAAAACATATGAATCTATAAACCCACAATGTTTTGTCACAAAATATTCAGCTACAAAAGTTATTTGCTTCCTTAGAAAAGCAATAAATTGACCTTACAAACATTAGATTGGCTTCCAAACTGACAGAGTTGGAAACTACGTATATCATAATGGTAAGAAATAAAGATCTCACGTATGTAGTCTTTACCATGCTAGTATTGCCAGTTTGAACATTCCAGAATTTTAAGAGGCTGTTGTGATGGGATATGACATCACTGTAGTTTTAGATCCCGGTTTTACTGAGACATGTTTGATTATGTTAATTAGTCTGGCTTTCTCAGTACACAGGATTCCTCAGGATGTAATTCATTCAAGTGTGAAACCCCAGAGGCTTTGACCTATTATTAAACACAAAACTGAAAATAGAATAGATTTTTTTTTTTTTTATAAACACAATCCTGAAATAGAAAAGCCAACTTTAAAATATGGGAATAAAGTCACTAAAAAGAAAAATATAGTAGTTCAATATACCTCAAGAAGCAACATAAGGCTTAACAACGTATTTCAGTGTCTAAAAATAAAGTAGGGAGCCTGTATAAGAACATTTGCCCGTTTTCTCTGTAAGAAATATGGGTGCTCACCACAAGGCTGTAACGAAACATTCTTCAGAATGAATTACCTCAAAAGCAAGTCTTGGGGTAATTAAGAGAAGTAGGCTTTTTAGTCTGGTTTGCTTAGCTGTTGGTTGTTGCATTTAATTTCTGGATGCACACAAAGAAATTGTTTCTACTTCATGGTTAATTAAATTATCAGTCTTTTAACAAGCTGAGATATGACCAACAGATTGCATGCATTTTTCTACAGATAGATTTTCTTCTCAAGCACCTTCTATCTTACTCTTTAATTCTCTGAATTCATGTGGAGTTCCCCAGCTCCAGTGGCAACTGATATTCTTCTGTCCATCATGTTCTTTAGTTCTGTGCTAAACTATATGAGAAGTCCATCTCTGGGGCGGTGGGTTACAGTAGTAGCAGAAATTGAAATGGAGATAAATGGTCTGTCTTTTACTCTCAGTGCTAGAGCTCATCCAATGTTAATAAGAGTGACATATTTCAGTGTAATAACGTATCACATGTTCGTATCAAGTGTATATACAGCAGAATTTGAAAAATAGATTGATAAAGGGAGAACAGATTGGAAACTTTAATGAAAAGCCTTGTAAATAATGGGTATATACATAAAAATACCACCCTGAATTGTCTAATATCAAAATATAACATTCTTGTTAAATATTAGTAGCTATGTTTAGAAAATATGTGCGTAAATATTCACTTTATATGAAGACAAATAAACAAGGATATAAATGCAGGCTAAATTTATGCTCTATAAGCAGTCATCACTGAAAAGAAGTGCTGAGGTGTACTTGATATGTTTATATTCACTGTAGTGTCTTGACTGCCTTGGAGCAAAATCTGGTCTCTTTATGTGCCTATAAATAGAATTTCTGTTAGATAATGAGAGTCAATGGGAAGTCAGTATTTTCTCTCTGTTTCACACACACAAAATAATAACAGAACCAACAGTCGTCTGATAAAGGGGCAGAAATGCACAGAGTCCATTCAAAAGCAGAAAGATTTTGAAACTAATTTAATATTTTGTTAGTAGCTCTGTTTGTTAATCAAGGCTTCAATCCGTTAAACGCTGTTTAGCTCAAAGCAGGTGAGCTGTTCTGCTGCAGTCAGCGGCCCTTGAACGTTTTGCTGGCTCAAGCCTCAGGGGAGACAGTTCCTGTTAGTTAGTGAGTGCAGCTTTTCGTAATTTTTTATTTAATTACTCCTTGTAATTATAGCAGAACATTGCTTCGATATCCAGAGCAGCCTGCCATTTTCTCAGTGTGAAAATTTAAGTTTCTTCCATTTTTCTGAATGGTTTTTTTTTTTATTTGCCCATGGGATAGTTTAGCATAGGAAAAATTAACTTTGAGAAGAAAAATTGTGTCTGTATAAATTAACTCCCATGGATTTTGATGCTAGAAATATGATTTCTTGCATGTGTAAAACATGATATGGGTTGAGACCATTTTAACACTACAACTGAAAATGCGTGGGTCTTGTAATGACTGGAATAATTTCAAGGACACCCAGGGTTTTAAATTTTAGGCTGTATTGATGTTTGTGCTTAGAGGCAGGGGTTTAGGTAGGACATTTTCAAAATCTGCTGGTGTTGGACCACATTTGTTTCTATTGGAGTATTTTAAATTAAATTTAAAAAAAAAACCCACCTTCAAATAAGCACTTCTCAGTGCCCAGGAACAGATGCAGCGAAGTCATGATGACAGCAGGTGTGTGTGAAATGGAAGGAATCAAACCTGGGAGCCCAGATTTTCTCATCCTGCCGGACTTCACGCCAGTTTTCTCATTCCTCTTGGAGAGCACACAGATTTTGCAGCAGGTTCAGGAAGCTAAAAGACACAGGTATCGATTTAGGGAGAGAGTGAATCTGCAAGATGTAGACCAAAGTGGACAATCTCCCACTCACTGTTCTCTCTCTCTCTCTCTCTGGTCTTTGCTCAGCTCCAGCATTTGTACTGACTGTGCACGCTACCTGTAGCCTCAGGCCAGAGAAAGGACATAAATTTAATAAGAAGATTACGAGCTATGTAAACTGTCAATAACTCTTTGAAATGCTGTATCACTTAAATAGCTTGCAGGGGATCCTTTATAACGATCTGGGAAGTGATTCCAAAGTGTAAGCCCCGGGGTCGCTTCGGCTGGTATCCGGCTGGTACTTTATAAACACCGCTATTCGAAACTGGTTATCAGAGCTGTTACTTAAAAACAAAATATTTTTGCCCACTTTTTCCTCCATAGCTCTTCTTAAACAAATTCTGATGTCTATTGACCTATTTCAGCTAATTATTTTGCTGGAAAATGTATTATTTTGGTGATAATTACACAACATTTTTTGTATACATATTACTTTTTAGATGAAATAGGTGCTTGACGACATATTTTGAATGTGTTCGTGTTCTAAATCAGACATAAATGCTTTCCGTTTACTGATCCCTGTTAATGTCTTCCTTTTCTTTTTGTCAAAGTCAACTGGAGTTTAAAATTCTAATTTTTATGAAAAGGTAACAGTTGTTCTTGATTTGAATCCACGGCTATCAGGAAGAAGGATTTAAAGCATCAAAGCCAATTGTGCGTGATATTTCAAAATTACATATGTAATAGCAAGCAAGGTCACATAAATCATTCTCAGCATTGGCATCAGGTCTTGAAGATAAAGGATTGAAACAGTTTCAGCAAAAGATTGAAAATTTTCCATTACAAAGCAAATGTTCCACAGTCAGCAACTTCCCTTTTAGCTGTGACTTTGGTATTGTCTTGTAGTGACATAGTTTCCTGGTGGAATTTATTATCATTATATGCTATTCTTATTTATTAATTTTACTATTAATTGCTTATTTTTGCCTACTTTGTGTTTATCCTAGGTTCCACTTCACTATTTTCAACACACAGTGCTTTCAGCAGGCTTGACCATGAAGAGGGAACCACTGTCTGGGACAGAGAGGAGAACTGTCCTATGAAACCTGCTGCTAAAAAGGTCCGAGCAGCAATATATTGAAAGAAGCGTTTGATATGATTTATGATTCTACCTGATGCAGTGTAGTCATCTACGAAGGTACTCGAGCCAGCTTGAAGCAATTTGGCAACGCCAATGACCAAGGTGCTCTTCCGTGGCCTTGTTACTCACGTTGGGAAGGTGGTGAGAAGACAATACACACCTGCCTGCATAACATTAATTCCTCTATTTAATGAGATCTTCTGTTTCTTTTAATGCAGTGGTATTTCTGTGTGCACTGTGAAGCTGAACAGAGGTCTGGAAGTTGACTTCCAAGACATTAGGTTTTGTCCATGGCTGTTTTGGGTAATCACACCATGAAAAGTCATCTGCAGTTTGACAAATGCAGGTTACGTTGTAAAAACATCTAACCCTTTTTCTGCCACTGTTCTTAAAGGGGTAGTACCTCACTGCTTTGATGATTAGGAACTTTTATCTAATTTGAAAGCCTGGTTTATTCCTGGCGAGTTCAAATTCACACACAGTTTTCTGTTTGGTTGCTTGTTTTTTTGTGTTTGTTTGAGGGTATTTGGGTTTTTTTGTTGGGTTTGTTTGGGTTTTTTTTGAGAGAGAGAGTATTATTCTTTTCCTTCCCTTGTGCTTACCTCAGGAAATGCATTTACCAAGTGAACCAAGCTCTTGCAGTCTCCTGAGTAGCTTTTCTCACCTTTATTTTCCAGTTTGAATTTCTTTTTCTCAAAACTAAATGATGAGGATAAAATGCAATGTTCTGCCTGAGGTCAGTTCAGGGCTTTATTGGATGGTCCAAGTACTTTCCTAAAAAAATAACTTTTCTAAAATTCTGGATATATGCAGTATTTATTTGGAACCAAAACAAAGAAAATAAGAATATCTCTGCTCATAGGTTTTTGGACCACCTTATTAGATTTTATTTTTGATGTCTTGCTTATCTTCGTTCCTCATTTATGTTCTTCAAAGCTCATAAAATCTAGTGGATTCAATGGATTTTAAGTTAATACAATTTATCGGTAGTTTCATCACATCCTGGAATGTGCTGTAGTGATCCTGTTCACTCATGTCAGGGTCCTGAGTGCACTATTGACCCTCACGCAGCCTCATCCAGCCACCCTCAGCATCAGGAGGGACAGAAGATTGCTATCACTTTTCCCATAATGTCCATCTTTTCTTAAAATTCATAAACACCCTAAAGCAAAAACTTGTTTGTCTCCTATAAAAGAAGAGTTTTGAGAAATACACTTCTGGTAAGAAAATATTCCAAACTCCCCCCACTTCTGGGGTGGGGAAAAGGGCAAAAAAATCATCTCTAGGTTAGTTCCTCCCAACTGCAGCCCCCACCACTCTGATCTAATTCACACTCCAGGTGGAGGCCAGTGCAGGGACAGCCAGAATCAGACATTCAGCAGGTGAATTTAATTATTCAATTAAGCTCTTAACAAGGTAACTAAAGAACCTGGAGCCAGCTACTACTCCTTTTTTTTTTTATATATATATTAGGAAGAACAGCTCAAATGTGTTTTTCTGATGTCCAACCTGCTGAGGAGGTGCAGCTGCCCAGAAAGGTAATTATCGGATGGCTTTATGGTGGGGTTTTTAAGATTTTTTTTTCATGTTTTTTGAGGAAATGTTTTCTGTCATTTGGCTTCTATTTGTTCTTTGTGAATATGGTGTTTTGAAGTTGCTTTAGGGTGAGGTAGCTTTCTTGGTATGTTTTGTTTTTGTCTTATGAGTACTTCTTAAGTACAGGGACTCAATAAGTGTAGTAGTGCTTTTTCATGTAGGAAAACTTAATAACTTTGACGTTTTGCTGTTTCTTTGTAACATGTTACTTCTGGCAAATTCTTGAATCTTGAATAATCCCATTGTGGTTTTGGATTCTAGGGGACTGGTTCAGCTGTTTTGTAGGTGTATCTCTGTATTTCTTGAGTATAAAGAGTTTGGAGAAAGTCTCTGCTTTCCTGTCAGCTTTTCATTTTATTCCAGTTTTCAGTGTGGAGCTCCTTGTGAGAGGCAAAGAGGCAGTGCTAAGGGGCGGGGAGGCTGTGCTGACAAGATTTAGCTGAATACTGCTATGAAAAGGTCACAGGTGATTATTGGACTTCCCACACTGCTATTATTCCTCCGTGTGCTTGTTTCATTGTACTAATTCTCAAATCGCTCTACCTCCTTACTTAGTTTTACTGTCTTATATTTTACTTCTTGTTTGCGTTATCTGCAGTTCACATCTGTGAAATGGATTGTGTTAAATTCTCTGATTTGTTGGGGTTTTTTTTTGAAATAATCCGATTGTCTTTGGTTTTTCTCTTATCTAATGCTTTCTACTTAAACATTTCAGCTAGTGCTGTTCATCACTAAGATACAGATGCTGTGAGAGGAAATACATATTGAAAAGGGCTTATGTATGAATGTTAGCTGGTGTTAACATAACATTGCCTAAGTCTGTACTGGTTTTGTCCCTATATTTTGGTATTATTTCTAGGAGATGTTTGGCATTACTTGCCTTTCTTCTTTTACCCTAAATGGAAGCTGTTTAGACTGTTCCGCTTCCAACCAGAGTGCAAATAATATGGAAGCAGCAATAAGTTTAGGTCCAAGAAGCAGTGCTTGTTGAGCTGGTGTGAAAGAAGAGGAAGGTGGTACCAGAATGCCAGGAGTTCCCTCTGACCAGGTGTGATGTGCTCTGAAATCCAGATGTGCAAGCCCACAGTGGGCTTTGTATATACATACCTATTTCTGCCTAACAGTAGCTTGATAGTGGAGGAAGATTATTTGAATAATAGCTGTGCTATTATCTTTCCCTTACTATCCAGATTTTGTTTCTGTGTGGCGACTAACTTTGTGCTGGGAGGGGTCTAGAAAAACCTTGAGAGATGCAATTTTATACAGTTTCTCCTTCTTTGTTGATTTACTTAATGAAGTATTTCATAGCTCTTTTAATGACTTTTTTTCTGGCCTCATTCTTCTGGGAGAAAGGAGGCAGTAAGTGCATCAGTTGATTATATCTTAAAGGGATATACCTTGAAAATATTGTACCTTGAGAGCTTAAACTTACAGTAATGTTAGAGCTGTGTAAGGGACTTCTTGCACAAGAACTTCTTTAATATCAGAAAATGGGAACAAATGAAGTTCACTTGCTTCTTCAGGTGACTTGTTTCACTCACTATAGAACAAGCCTGGCCACCTTTTGAGGCTTGCTGCTCACTGGCTCACGCGGGCTGGGGGGTGGTTCTTCAGCACGTGTGCTTAAAATGGAAATGCATATAGGAAACCCTTTTGAGAATATTAAACCCTAGAGTGCAAGTAGGTGATGTTTTAAATTAGTTGAGCATGTATTTTAAAACAGTCTTATACAAACATGTGGTTTTGAAGTTTAATTCAGTGCCCAAGTGATCCCTGACATGCACTTAGTGAATTCCAAGTCCTCGTATATGCTGATAAGAAAGTCTGTGGCTGGATGTGACTCGAAATGGATAGCTGTCTTCATAGAGCTGTGATGAGTTTGGAATTGATAAATGCAAGCTTTGACTGAGATACCTGAGGAACAGGAAATCATGAACTGTTTGCATAGCTTAAGTATACTTTTGGGTGGCCTTCACAGATGTGTTCTGAAAAGATGGAAAATTCTCTTGTGATTTTTTTCAGTTCCCTTTTTGCAGATAAGGGGGAAAACAGTTAAATCATTATTGTTTCTATTTAGGAAGCATGTTGGGGATTGGAATGATTTTTGTTGCTGTAAGATTTTAAAAAACAACTAATCAGCACTTCC
>JAHREE010000354.1:1121034-1142129 GCA_033628505.1 Tringa tobata | reverse complement strand
ATTCCAGAGATAGTGGAAGAATTAATGAGATCAATTTATCATCACTGCTCAATTATATACAAGTGGTATTTCTATTCTTCATTCTCAGTAAGGGTGCTGCGTGCTGAAAATGTCACCAAAAGACATTTATTTTATTTTCTTAAAGATATGTTCCCGTATGTCAGCCCAGGAGATGAGAGAGACAAATGAAGAGCATGCCTGTAGTTCTATTGGGTCTAAGATCTTGGAAACATTTGAGACCCTGATGGATCAAGTTCAAGTCCATTCGGTATTGGTGATGGGGAGCTGTGGTCTCTATGTGGAAATGTTGTTGAAGAGTGATTCATACTTTCAGTCTGGAGATGTAAATGTGCTGTGCTCAAGTAGTCTCTGGTTGGTGAGTAATCCTATAGTGGATTTTCGTGACCTGTTCCTTGTAATAAAAGAAGTTGGATGAAAAACAGTAATAGGAATGCAAATAGCCTTGCATTACAAATGTAGCGTGCCAGTCTCCCAATTAGGATGTCTAGCAATATGAGGGCTATTACCAAGGGAAGAGGAATGCGGTAATGGCAAAAAGTAAATTAGGCTGCTGTGCATTTTCTGGGCCTCACTGGGGTTAGAACACATTCTTCAGGAATACAGATTGAAACTCAGGCTGTCAACAGGTCTGTTCTTGTCTCTACGGCACCGCTTCATACCGCTTTTGGGGAAATAGGGTGAAATGTGAAAGTTGGTAAAGGAGTTGCATTTTATTCCTCAGAAGAACCTAAGAGTCTCCAGATCCTCTGGAGATAGCAATGCTCTCTAATCTGGAGAACATGTATAGCTATTTTCAAAATCTGGTACACAGTATTGCTATTTTATTCTTTTCTTTCCAAAGTTTAAAATGGGAGTAAAATTTTTTTTCTTATCTGCTTCTTGGCATGAGCGGATGACTGAATACAGATGTGAGATCCATCCAGCTTGTTGAATACACCCCCAATGATGGCTGTAAAGAAGAAATCAATTCTGTGAGACATTAGTAAATATATAGAACTTTCCAATAGACTTGACCTGCTGGAAATATTACTCATTTTCCATGAATGTCAAGATAGTCCTTCTAGAGGAAGGTCAAAACTATTTTTGCTGTATAGAAACCTCTTGGAAAAAATATCTTATTCAACAAAGGCTTTTCAGAATGGCTGATCTATTGAAGCTTTTAAGACCTTGGCAGCAGCCTTGGCTACAAAACACACTTAGGAAAAAAAGACAACTGCCACCTCCACTTAGTTAGTACAGTGCTCAGCAGCAATAGGGACAGACAGATTTTGATGTAGGTCGGGAGCTCTGTTTGCACAAAATAATAATAATAAAAAAAGGCAAAAGCTGCACTCAAAGAAATGGAAATACAAATTTTGTATAAAACAAATCCAAACTAATTCATACCGGACTCTTGAAAGCATCTCAATTCTTTCCTTCCTCAGGCATTAGTAAATCATTTACTTATATAAGAATCTATTGCGCTATCCCACAAAGATTAGTGGTGACTACAGTAAACTCTGATGTTACTAAGGCATGTGTATATCACAAAAAAGGTTTAAAAATAAGATTCTTCTGTTTTTCAAATATCTGAGCAATGTCCATCAAGAATCCAGGCTTCAAATATGATGATTGTTTTTCTTTCAGTATTAAAACATCAGGCAAAATGTTTTTGTTATAATGCTGTAGTGGGTGCAGAAGGAGAAGGAAGGCTTTAGAAATGTATTTAGACTTACCCTGGCAGTTGTGCTTTTACTGTTATGTTTTATTTAAATGATTGTATTTAAAATTGATGAAAGGTGAGATCAAGCAGTGTGCTTTGAAAGAAAACCTTCAATTCAATATAACCAGCATGACCCTTGTTTCACAGTGCTCTTTCTTAAAGGCAGTACACTTTGGCTTATTACTTCAGAAAAAATGTTTTCTAATTACCATGCATGCCTGGACGCCTGTGGGAGGCTGCTCTGAATAAGTGAAGGCTGTTAGGTGAAACAAATGTAAAATGGAACAAGTGTGGGGTTACTAGAATGAATAACAAAGCTAAAAAGAGTTGAATAGGTAAAGTAAAAGCCAAATTCACAAGCAAAGCAAACCAAGGAGTCCATTCCCCGCTCCTCATGGCAGGCAGGGTTTCAACATCCCCAGGAAAGCTGGGCTCCATCACTGTAATGGTGACCTGGGAAGACAAACACCATCACTCCCAATGTCTCACTTTTCCTTCTTCTCCGCCAGCTTTATACACTGACCACAATGTCCCATGCCATGGAATGTCCCTGTGGTCTCCTGACTCTGTCCCCTCCCAGCCCTTTGTGCCCCCCAGCTAGAGGACTTTTCCTTGTCTTAAGAAAATAGTTTTGAAATAAGTTTGTTTGTGTGGGTGTTTTTTGTTTGTTTTTTTTTTTTTTTTACTGGCAACTTGTCAGCCCTAATTTATGGCCAATAGTGATGGAAAAACCTTATCTGAGATCAGTTGCCTTCTGGACAGTGAAATAAACTGCAAACTGCCCATTGTCTGTTGGCTCTGCTTATGGAAAATCTTGTAGTGTTTTCCTTAGCTGACCAGCTCTAAGATGTGCCGTTCTGCCAGGGAAATGCTGACTACGCCTCCTTGCCAGTTCATAAAAATAACTGAGACCCAAAAAAACTTTGCTTGAGATGAAGTGAATCCAGATAAAGCCAGAGAGTGGCCTTCCAAAGCAGCCTGTGAAATTAAATACTTGTTGATGAGGCACTCTACAGGACTTGTAGCCTTTGGTCACAGATGATTTTCTAGACATTTTTGCATTTCTTACTCTGTGAAAATTAACTTATTCTGTGTTGTTCTTGCACCAAACTAGTGAGGACAATAAATATGCATGAAGCAAGCATTCCTGTGTTTGCCAAAGTGAACTGACTGGGAAAATAATTTCATTTACTGCAGTTTTTCTCACTGAAGGTGTTACTTGGTGGAAAACAGAAGCCAAAGTTTTTTTCAGACTTTAAGTTTTAGGGGTCTGTGTGTGTGTATATATATATAAATATATATAATGTGTGAATAGAACAAGAGAGAATGGATTCAAGCTCCAACAGGGTAGGTTTAGACTGAATATTAGGAAAGAATTCCTCACAGAAAGAGTGGTCGGGCATTGGAATAGGCTGCCCAGGGAGGGGGTTGAGTCACCATCCCTGGATGTGTTTAAGAGTCGCTTAGATGCGGTGCTGAGGGATATGGTGTAGGGGAGGACTTTGTAGAGTAGGGTAGATGGTTGGACTTGATGATCCCAAGGGTCTTTTCCAACCTGAATGATTCTTCTTCTACTCTATATATTTCTGTTAAAAAAGAAGATATTCTGTTGAGGAAACTTANCTTCTTCTACTCTATATATTTCTGTTAAAAAAGAAGATATTCTGTTGAGGAAACTTATAAGTATTTTTACATGTTTCTAATTAAATGTTGAGAAGGAAGAGACATCAATTGGTTTTGCATAACTGTAGACTAGTCTCCTGCTTAGCTCTGCCTGGTACCCAGTAGATGAAAAGTCTAATGGAAAAGTTAAATAGCACCTGAAAGCTGCTGAATTTATTTAATCTTGGAAAACTCCTCTTTGGACTGAGTTCATTTCTTTGATGTTACCCTCTCACAAATGCAATTTGTCACCGTATCCAAAAATCTACCAGACTCACAAAACTTCCTCACCCAAAGAGGAAACAATGCTGCAATTTTTAATGGCTGATGAGATCTGTAAAGAGAATTCCCAGTACAGTCACATTGGGATTTCAGCTGAGGAGTAGAGGGAGGAAAAGGCAAGCAAAAGCCTCAGTGCCTTCATTGTATGGTGGTTTCTTTTTGTTCCAGGAAAATGTAAATGTGTGTTAATGCAGTATTTCACCAAGACCTTGGAGACTCTTCCTCAAAGCCTGTAAAAATTCATGTGTTCTGACTCCTCATGCACTCAGGAGCTTGTGCGCGTTGGAGATTGTAAGCGTTTATCTGTTGTTATCGCTAATTCTAACAGAGTTCTGACATATGGTGTCTCACTTGGGATCACTGACACCGTGTTGCCAAACTGCTGATTTCCAAGCAGTACGTCACAGGGAAAGCCGTTAATGTGCTATGAATTTGTAAAATCCCTTTAAAGGGGATGTTTAAAAGGGTGTTATCTGAAGTGATTTCTCTCATGTTCAGCAGGATGCCTGGTTGAGGGTGTTGGCAAAACAGCATCAGCGTTGTGTGAGTACAAACAGGAGCTTTGCAGCAGTTCGTGTGGATGAAGTCATTGCTTCCCACCAGCAGACAAATGCTTTCAGGCTTGCAAAATGACCAAGACTGGTAGATCTTCACCTGCTGCAGGTTTTACTGCAATCTCCAGTTCTAAGACTAAAAGAAATTAAGAAAAAAATCTCAACCGGAGATTGCAGATAGCAAGAAATCTCTGCTTTTCTGCCTCTGTAGTAGGAGAGCTGGACTGCAGCCTTATGCAGGCAAAACACAGCTAATTCCCAGGGCTGTAAAGTTTAATGAAAATAATTCAGGGGGGTTCAGCATTATTGGAAGTGGCTCCACTTGTAACAGTTTAATGACTGTGTGGTGAAGTTTATAACACTGGTTTATAACAATGTCCTTTGATTTCCTGTGTTTATGCTCTCTGTAAGAAGAAATCGCTTTGCACTTGTTGACATAATACACAAAGGTAAGCTTTTATTGGGCTAAACATGAAAAATGTGAACTGTCTGACTGCTGTGTCAAGAATTACTTAATAACACACATATGTGCTCTTTCAGTAGTAGTATAGTAATTGCTTTAGAGAACAACTATTGCAACAAAGGTAGATATAACTGAGCTGTGGGGTTTTTTTTTTCTTCAGGATAATACATCAAAATACTTTCACCTTTTTTTCTAATACTGGTTTTGTTGATTTCACATGACAGATTTCTTTGCTCATGTTTTGAGGTGTGTGCTTTAAAGACTTAGGATCATGGGTCATTGCAGACATAACTATGTATATGAAACAAATTATGGGAAAACAATATAGATCGGGGTAGGAATACTAAGTTGATTCCCAGTGGTCTATTTCAATGGGCAAAATAATCCAAAATCTAGATACTGAAGTGTTATTTGATCATATTTAAAACTCAACATTGAATCTTAGAACCCCAGGAAGGACCTCTGGAAGTTGTCAGATCCACCCCCACTGCTCAAGCAAGGTCATGTTGAGTAGGTTGTGTAGGACCATATCCAGATAGTTTTTGAATATCTTCAAGGATGGAGACTCCACCATTTCTCTGGGCAAAAATGTAGCCAACAAATGGCCCATTGGGTATTTCTTGGCAGAACAGGTGCTGGAAGGCACACAGGTGTGGGGATGGCTTCCATGAGTTGCATAGAAAATCATTTTATTAAAGGTTCTAGAGACCAGATGATGAAACAACACAGGGCAGGATGTGTCTCTCAAGATATAAACTGCCTCAATTTACCTTTTAATACAGAAAAGACTGTGTTCAACTCATAAGATATGCACTAATTTTTTTTTTAAATCACTATTTGATGTCTTCATGTAGTGAATTTTAATGTAATCCACTTATACATGATGAAATAACTGCTGAAAATACCAAGTTCTTCTTAAGTCCTGCTCTTTCCCCTCCTCCAGCAGATACTGAAAAATACATGGTGAAAACAGATACGTGTAAGAAATAAAAAAATTGAACTTCAAATAGTACTAAGGACTGAAATATTTACTTAGAACCCTGTCCAAAGAAGAGAACTGCCTCCAAGAGATAATCCAAATGGTTGGTTTTTTTTTTTTTTTTCTGGAAGCTAACAAGTGAATATATTCTTTACATTCACTAAGTTTGCTGTTGCAATGAGCAGCTTCCCAAACAAACTTCTTTTGCAAAAAGTTACTTGGTAACCTTTAACTTGATTCCATGCATGTAAACTTTTTTTTTTGTCCTTTAAGGAATCCCACTGGAAAACTCATTTTTGGATATAGAGTATCTAAGATGCATATAAAAATATTTCCTTTATAGTTTTTCTTAGTAAAGTTGCACTTCATATTTTGTTGTATTCACATTTTAATTTTTCTTGCACATTCAGGAAAAGAACAGACTTGTATACATGGACATAAATCTTAAACTTGTGATATAGAGGTACTCTTTAAGCTGTAATGGCTGTTGTAGTTGCACACAACATTCTTGCAATCTTTTTTTGTAGCCTTCTCTCTTAGAGTGAACAAAACAGGATTTTCCCAGGTGTCAATCCAGTGCCAATTTTGTCTCCGCAATACCTGGCCAGACTAACCAGACCGTGTTAGTGCACATCTACAGAGTTGTTTTCAATATAAAATAAATGGGCTTAGCTGCTAGTTAGTCTCACATCTGAGACTGGAACTCTTGAAAAGCAAGAGAGCTGAAGGTCTGTAGTCCCAAACATTAACCAAGTTCTGGAAGAAAGTCCTCTTGATGCAATACCTGGTTTACTTTTTCTTTCCTTCCCTGAATTTAAATGGGATGGCTTCTCCTGTGTTTGGAAGATCTTAAGAAAATGTTAAATGCTTGAATATTCCTGTTCTGCTTTGTTTTATGCTTTGTTCTTGTCTATTTTTCTTTATTTCTTTAGCGTGTTGGTGTTTTCTCTATAACCTTCTGTCTACCCTACAGCACTTCTAGTAGCAGATCTGTTTTCATAAATCACTTTGAGAGAAGCCAACACTCATAAAGAAAATATATGTTGATTTCTGCACTGTCCTGACATCTAACGGAAAGTTAAAATAGAGGCCACAATAAAATTCCACTGCAATTCATTCCATGCTTGTTTTGTGTTCTGTGGATGTGTGGTTTTACTTTTAGACTGGAATATCATTCTGATTTTAATGTGGGGGTTTTTTTGTGTGTGTGAAATAAGATGGTAATGAAATGAAACACAACTAGGTTCCAGTCCTGAAATCCGTTCTCACTTTTTCCATAAAGGCAAGGCTTTCACTGACGTCAATGACAGTTTTGCCTGAGTCAGAATTGCAGGATTGGGCTGATAGTGTCTGACTTAATGAATTTCAAAGAGATTTCATTTCATGACCAGACAGATCATTTTGGAGCGTCTTTCACAGCCACTGGAGATGCTTCTTGTGATTGTGTTTTTGTTTTCTTTTTGTTTTCATGCTTCTTTAAAGCTTTTTTTTTTCCCCCCTGGGAGGTGATAACCCTAACAAATGAAAAGAATGTTTTAATTGAAAGGATAGTAATAAGATTAGTGTAAGAGCATTTTAAAATCTTACTGAAAGATGCGTGGATTTTCTTGAGTTGGATTTTTTTTTTTTTGGTAGTAGGGCTGAAAAAGGTTTTTTGTTTTGTTTTTTTTCTACAACCTTCTGTCTTTGTAGAAGTTTGTATTCCTGGTTGGCAACTATGAGACAAGGCTTATTTAGTCAAAAAGTGAAAAAAACCCATATATGAATCTTCTTAAGATCGGCTCTCAATAACAGAGATCAGACAAGAAGGCACAGAAGAAAGAAGAGTGAATTTCAGAGTCTATAGCAAACAAGGAAAGAAGTGTGTGTGGAGGGAAATTTGAGGGTTTTTGTTTTCTTTCTTCCCCATTTGCTTTGACAACAGAAATTGCTCCCTGTTCAGCCAAATACATGCTACCTTGCAACCATTGCCATTTTTGGAATTAAGAAATGAACCAGCCCTAACCTGAAATTTGGCCTTTGCCTGTGGGAGTTGATAAAGGGATAGTACTTATTTTTAGTAGAGCTTGTTATGATACTTGCTTGGGTGGTTTGGGGATTTTATTTTATTTGTTTTAAGCCCGTAGGCAGTCTTTGTATATGCGGCTCTTTACAAAGCTTTGCAAGTGACCTTAACTTCAGGTTGCCTTTTGCTGAAATGAAGTAACTCACCACAGTTTTTCAGCCACAGGCTGTGTCATAGATTGTACTGCCTGCTCGTGTGCAATCTATAGCTGCTTGGGATATTTAGACATGGAATTGCAATGGCCAGCACTCCCTCTTGGCCACACGTGGAGCTGTGTGAACAACACAATGGGCATTTATCAAAAATACAAATAAGATAACTGTGACTGCGTAGGAAGGGAAAGCTGCAAAACCCCTATTTTTTTTTTTTCTTGCAGAAATGTTAAATGCAGAAGGTTGGTATTAATTGAACTACTATTCCAGGCTTCTGATTCACCGCCTTCTCAGTAGGTCAGCAGCATTTGGGTTGGTTTAACTGGAGAAAATAGTCCAGTAAACTCATTTTGTCAGGGACTATTTCTTTTTCCTGGCTTAAATTGGGTATAATATACTTAAAATCTCTGAAGCAGTATATCTGAAGTCCTAATGCAAAATTATGGCCTAAGTGCCGAAAGTCCACTTTGTACGTGAAAAGATTTGGGAGGTGGGGCAGGGGTGGAGCTGGGAATGCCCTCTGGAACATTTTCATAGTGACAAAAAATAATCACCCTCTGATGGGCCAGACAGCTTTGTTAGTCACAAAAATAACATGATTTCAGAACACTTGAATGTTTTTTAGAGTCGCACGGGCTCAACGGAATCGGTGCTCAATCTGATGGAGATTAACTACTGCCTGAACTCTGCTCCTTGTTTGAAAAGTGATCCCCCTCGGTAGTGGTACCAGTGAAATATCCCACATCAGCAGTGGTTTGGCTTTGCAGGAGTTATGCCTGCTTATCTGAAATCTTTCACATTGCTGCTTTTAAACTGTTCCAGGCTTTTGAGGACCATTAAGTGCACAGTGACAAATAACTTACCCAATTCAAGTATCTTAAGAACTTACTGAGTTGTTAAGATTTTATGTACCTGTCCTTTTGGATTACATTTTCATGACTCTATAAGGGATCTCTATAACTGAGGACCACAGTCAGTATAAAAGGACTTTAATTTTCCTTTGAGTATTCTAGGTTGGAGTAATTCTTTAATTGCATGTTAATTTGCAAACACATAGGTGGTTTATAATAGGTTTATTTGTCAATGTTGTGGACATCCCTACTGCCAGACACACGCGATTCAGGCAGCCTGTCCAGAGCTGAACATTTGCTTTTGGTAGGTAAGAGTACAAAATTGATGCTTGAAATCTGAAGGGAAAAAAAAATAAATTATTCTAACTGAGGTTTTTAGTATCTACCTTGGCTATGGAAGTTCCCACATAAAAGTAGACAGTGTTAGTTTAGCAATCAAAGCCTGGTTTATATCCTCTAAAAGCAGATATAGACAGAGATAAAATATTCTTGTAGAGGGAACTGTGAAAAGAGGACCATATCTGTTTTGTTGTCCGTGTGTTAGATCTGTTACTTTGAATTACACAGAATATATTTCTAAACAAATTAATAAGCAAGTTCAGGGATACTTGTTAGTAGAGTTTGCTTTGCCAGTGGGTCTGTGCAGGCAACTTTATTGGTGCTGAAGCCCTTCGTGCTGTTGTTGCTTGCGGCAGCGCTCGCACAAGGCAAACTCTTGTGGCTACACATTAGCGAGGTTGAGAGCTGTTTTCTGGCCAACTACAACCTGATCTTTTGACAGGTTTTTTTTCCTCCTGAGTCAATGGTGTTTATTGCAATAGTAAGTCTTGTGTTTCATCAAGAAAATAAAATCCAGAGATATAGTTAACCACCTATTAGAGTAAACCTTTTTTTTTTTTCTGTTATTCTATTTAATAGAAGAAAGAATGCTAGAATGGTTTGGGTTGGAAGGGACCTTAAAGCCCCCCCAGTGCCACCCCCTGCCCTGGGCAGGGACACCTCCCACCAGGCCAGGTTGCTCCAAGCCCCCTCCAACCTGGCCTTGAACCCCTCCAGGGATGGGGCATCCACAACACAAAATGTTTATTAATTAGTGTTGATCCCAACAGAGCCTTCTGGAATGCTTTTTAAGAACTGCAAATAGTGTAAAAACAACTGGCAGAATTTATTTTTTTTTTTTCCACACAGGGTACCAGTAACTCCTTGTGGTAACAGCTTTCTGGCTAGAACACACGTTGCCTATTGTTGATTATTGGCCCTGAAACTATTTAAGTTTTATAACTTATAGTAAAGGGAGGATACTGTGAATGTATCTGTACTTTTATCCAGATTTGTCAAAATAATCCGAAGTGGCTGACAGCAGCCCCGTGAACCTCGCTGTGGTGAGGGTTATGAAATGCAGCCCGTGTGTCAGCCTGACAATGTCATCTTCTCTCTGGGTTGCCTCTGCCCTCGTTCGCTGCCAGCCCGGGTCAAATCTCTTACCAGGGGAGAGCGGGGAGTTCTACAGCTCGCTCCGGGGCAGAGTAAAATTGGAACTCTTTGCCACCAGGTCTTTCTCCAACCAGTTGCTGTAGGTCTATATTTATAAAAAGAGAAGTGACTCCCATTCTAAGGGGTGTACGACCAGCTATTGAAATATATCCTTCACTATCCGTCAAAATCCAGGACAGCTTTGCAGGGCTGCTACGAACTTCACGTGTAACCCTTTGCAATTCTTCTGTGGTGTATAGTCCAACAGAATAAATGAAGTTGACTCTCTGTTTTCATAAAATACCACATAGCTAACTCTTGGCCGCATGCAGAATCTACTAAACCACTCACATTTTGCACAAGAAAAACATAAGGTTGTTTTTTCTTACTCTGTGGGAGTTTGGGAAACCTCATGTAACCTCTAAAGGACGCTTTGTGGAGAGTTCTTCTTGCACTTGATATTGCTCCTGACAAAGTTTCTGTATGATAAAAGTTTAAAACAAAGATGTATTGCATCGATCTATTTCTGGTTTTGAGCCCTGAAACTTATCATGTAGGCAGTTTTACAGCACTGTAAAACCTCTCACTACTCAGCTCTCTGCTGAGGAGTATTTTGCAAGTAATTAGATTCTTAAACTTATTTTTCTGAAAGATGTTTTTATGAGAATTTGTGAAGGAAGCATTTTATATATGAGCAAGAACTACAACATCTGGCCAGTAGTTTGGCTTAGGTTTGCTTTACCTGCATTTCATGTATCATGTAATGGGTTTTTGAATAAACTTTGGATTAGGTGAATTTTTTGGGGGCCAGATTTTGCCCCTGTATCCTGGCTGTTACGCTGTTGTATTTGTAGAATGCACAAATATACAAGATACAGAAAACAATTAATTGCTTTCAGTTTTGGTGCACCAGCCAAAAAGTAGGCTCAGCAAGAAATATGAGCGTGGGTCAGACGAAGTTATTGTTGCAGTGAGTCATGGCTTAATCACATCTTAATAGCTGATGGTAAATCAGTTGACATTTAGTTCTGTGAAACTTTAAAACTTTATTATGAAAAATAATGCAACAGTGAATTGAAGTTTAAATATGTTTGTGTTCATGCAATTGGTTTCGCCTCAGTCTTCTGAGTTCTCAGTGACTAGTGAGCCATTTGAGAAGCCCTCAGTTGGAAGTGTGAGCTTTTTAAGGCAGATTGTGCATGAGGGGTCTTAATATTAGATGGGAAAAATAATTTCTGCATGTAGACTTTATGAGCAGGGAGGAAATAGTCTCCAGGCCAATATTTCTATCAATGGTATTATCTGGTAACTGTGTCTTGTTAAAAACAGTTCAAATTAAAGCTGTAAAGAAGCAAGAGAAACCCGGTTTTCCCCCCAAGTAGTTGAAGAAAAGTAACTTAAGCTGTTGCTTAGTGCTGATTGCAACTGTAAGAATTTGTGATAAAGTTGATGGATGAATATTTGGCTTTCTGGACGCCACTGTGAGTTGAAGGCTGGAATGTCTGGGGTGGCAATAAATCAGATACTCTGCCCTAAATACGTCTCACTTAAGGGAGGGGAGAGATGTCTCTGCTTTCACCCCTGCAAGATTCTGACCCTAAACCCTGGGGAACTGGTGAAGAAAGGACAAGATGGAGCAAAGAAGAGGGAGTTTCTGAAAGTATTTTTCCAGAATATTTTCAGGGTTCAGGTAGCCCGATATATAAATTCCCTGGACCACATGTATTGAGTTTTTTTGAATTCAAACTTGATGTTCTGTCTGCATTCTTAGTATATGCTTGAAAAGAAAATATTATTTTTTTTCAGATAATCTCACATAGTGCTGTAAACAATGATAAATCATAAATTAAATACATTTTGCTTTGCTGAAAGTCACAAACTGCATTTTACACAACAAGGATATATCCAAACTGTGTATAGTTTACAATGAGATATAAAATCTTAATTTTTTTCAGGCATAGATAAATTCAACA
The DNA here is from genome assembly GCA_033628505.1 of Tringa tobata. Taxonomy (NCBI): domain Eukaryota; kingdom Metazoa; phylum Chordata; class Aves; order Charadriiformes; family Scolopacidae; genus Tringa; species Tringa tobata. The sequence goes on along the minus strand of JAHREE010000354.1, from coordinate 1,129,952 downwards.
CGATCACTTCAGAGCTTTGACGTGCAGTAATGTATAAAATATCACAGCCTTTTCCAAAACAGTTGCAGAATCTATTTTATTTTATTTCCACTTGTACTACAATAATTCAAAGTGATTTGTTTATTCACTGTTCTTCTGTGTGATATCCTGGACTAATTGGAATGAAAGTGATAGTTTGTGTTGTTTGTGAAGTCTTTGTTGTGTTTGCAAATGATAATGTTGAAGCTGTTTACATAAGCCTTCTTCTGGCTCCTACCAAATATAATGAGCATAGAGAGCTCATTGTTAAACACCCTAATACTCTGTTGAGGGTGGGTTCTGGGGGAAGATGTCAACTTTCAGTGTGTTGGGAGTAGAACAGGCCAGATCCAGAAAGGGTTTAGGGTCTGAAGTTCCTCTTCATCTCAAGCTTGTGACCTGCAAAATTCACCTAGTTCTGTTGGCATCTGTTTCCATCACTAAAATTATCCAGTTTTCTTTTGCAAATACACAGACATTACTAGTCTGATTTATCTTGGGTTTTAAAGGGCAAGGAGCAGTAGTCCTGGTCCAAGCCACTCTCTGTCTTTCCCACCCTGGAGCAAGGGGACAGTCCAGCATGAATTCTTCCATGCCTTGATGTGAGCTGGTCTGGGTTGAGAGTCTGGGTTTCACTGTGCAAAACTGAAAGCAAAGTCTTTCTCCTTTTCCCTGTGAAGTACTTGGGAACATAAATTCTACTGGATTTTGGTGACACAGGTGCTATTGACATGCTATATTACCCTATTTGTAAATAGCTTTTTCTGTATACGTTCAGAAATTCCAAATATAAAACGTTTACTCTGGCAAATGGGCAAGAATGCTATCAGACTGTCCTCTGGTAGGATTGTTTACAAAGACATGAAATTAAACAATGACTTTTTGTTTTCTGCAGCACTTTGATAATGATGCACTGACACATCAAAAAAAATGTAAAACGCGCTCAGAAATACAAAGTAGAAAGGCACATGTACCCTCATCAATCTTACATCTATCTTACAAAGCCAAAGCACTGGCTTTTCTACTCTCAAAGATGGGCCCCAATTTAATAAACAAGCGATAGATCCAAACTCACTCCAATCTGCTCCTTTTGCCAAGGGGAAATCCTGCAGTTTAGTTACAAGAGAGACACATGCAGACAGATCTCCTCCTTCTCTTCTCCTGGGTTATTTTGGTTTATCTTTATTTAGCAACTTTTTTTTTCCAGTGTCACCTTCTAGTTAACCAAAAATCTGGAAGAGAAAGTCGAGTAGAGAAATTCCTTTTGATACCAGACTTGCATAAAACTAGACTTTGCCTAAAACATTTCTCTTTGATTGTTAGTAACAGGATAAATACTTCATGAGCTGCATTGCCTGGTGCAGTCTTACATTCAGCTAAGTAAATGTGTAATTATTCTTAGTTCCTGCAGTATGCAAACATGAATTTTAATGCTACTAAATTGAAGTTTGCACATGCAAATATTGTCCTAGTGAAATGCAAGGCTCATTTTGTCCTCTTTTTGCAAATTACATTACCAGAAGTGCCACACTTCGTTGCTAGTTCACAGTACTGCCTTAGTCATTGGTGTGGACAAATTGTCTTCTCAAGGGAAAGAGAGCTAATTTACACCTCAGGTGGTCTGGCCACAGTCAGCTGGATCCCAAAATTCACCTGAATTTTGAACATGAAGAGGTGTCACTTTTTCTTTTTCTTTTTTTTTTTTAAATGAAAATCCAAGGAGTGGTGAGCATATTTCAGAAATCAAAATGTAATTTCTGTTGAAATAATATGCCTAGAAGTTCAAGGAGAATCAATTTTCTCTAGTTCTGAAACAATTCCTAGTGGAAAAAGCAGAAAACCCAGCTAAAAATATCTCATCATAATTATTATATTATTCTAATCATATGGCAAACTAGTAGCTAAGAATTCTATGAGATGATGTGGGTAACGTGGTATATTACTGAGGGGATAAATAAATCACACTATGGTTTATAATACTGAGATCTACTAAGGTCAAAGGTATGCTAGGAAGAAAAGGAGATGGAACTGTTCAGAGCTGACAAAACTGTGACAATTTTATGTACGTCATATGAGAAGTAGAGAGTTACTGAAGTAAAAATTTAATCTTATGATTCTCCTAAATGGTGTCATAATGTGATACTTTTTTGCTGGAGAGAAGCAGCAGAAAAAAAAAAGGTAGTTATGGAGCAAATAGAGGAAATATTTTTATCTTGCTGTCTGGCAGGTTGGGAGTGTGAAAACATGGAGCATGTTTGAAAAACTAAATGGTAATTCTTCACGTACATAACTTAGTCTTTACAAACTTTTTTCTCAGGTTCCCTCTTTCTGGTAAATATGAAATACGTGATTTTAGGGATGCTCTCTGGGTGTGCTTGTTTCTCTCCTGAAACATTTGGAAAGGCAAAGTCTGAGTCTGTGTGTTCATGCCTGTTGGAGACTCGTGAAATCAGCGCACGGTGCTTGCAATAGAATCAGCCCTCTAAATAACGCATCTTCACTGTAATTCTTAAAATCTTTAGTGTAATCTCTGATCTGAAATATAGAGGATAATCCTCCTTAGAGGTTTTTTTTTTTGTTTACATGGGTGCTTTCAGAATCTAATCCAAGAGTTTAACATAGATTCAATGTTGTGGTAGTGTTTGATCCAAAATGTACTCAGTGGGTGATACTTGAATATCTGAATAATATCTGAAGCTGAGGAAACAGTGAGGTCCTCTGTATTAGAGCTTCTGATGAAAATAATCCCTGTATATGCTCTTCCATTTGGTAAAACTTTTTTTTAATAATGTTTTTATTCATGGAAACTTTTGTTTTGACTCAGGATTTACTGAGCTTGATTCTCTCTGAAGAACTTCCTACTTGTACACCTTTCCTCCTCCTGCCCTCCTGTCTCTTCCTCCCCCTCAAACCCTATCACTGTAGCTCTTCACTTTGCCTTTTCATGCACTATTTCTCCTGAACTGTTGCAGCTGCTGGGCTTTCCAGGTCTGGTTGGGAAGAAGTATTGCTCTGAAAGGTGCCGTACATTTGTCTTCATGCTACTGTGAGAAAATATATTCATATTACCTTAGGCAAGCGTATAGCCTTTCTCAGTATCATTTCAAGTGGAAATAATGCCTTAAAAATGGGCTGATGTGATAAAAGGTGAGTTTCCTATCATATGACGGCAGCTATTAAAGGAACATACTCTTACCTAACATATATGTCACTGAGTCTTCTGATGACATAGCCAGCACGGTCAGGATATTGCTCTGACAATCCCATGAAGGTCATGGTCAAGTTGAGGTAACACTGATATTCATGGTCCTCCCTTGAGGTCTGATAATAAGATCTTTCACTTGTGTTTGGAAAAGGTCAGATTAAAATAGCTCTGTCATCTAGCTCAGCCTTTATAAGGAAAGAGCTGTCAATATTTACTGCTCACCACAATAAAAAGCTTGAGTTTTTTAACCATTAACAAAGGGAGCTCTATTACAGTAGCGGGTAGAGGGAAATCAATTTGGCTTCTGGTTTTCTCATCCGGAAATGAAACGGAAGAGAAGAGCTTCCTCGCATCACGATTAGGACCCTGGCAAGGAGTTAAGCGGCAGTGCGAGTGACAGATGGGAGACACGAGCTGGAGAGCCACAGTCTAACAAGTAGTCAAGGCAATCGCTGGTGTGTTTTCAACCATGTATTTGTAACTTCTAGCCTAGCTGGACGAAAGATGCCTTCCAGGGACAAAAGCCCCATAAATATTCCAATGTTTGCAGGAGAGAATGGCTTTTTTTCCTCCCCTGCAGCTTCTGATGTGTAAAGTCCCATTCACGGGAAACGAAATGACTCAGATGTGAGTGGGGCTACACAATGTGCTCCTGCGTGGCACAAAACTGATAAAGCTGCATTTCACAAAGGAACTGAGAGATTTTTATCCAGTGATTAAGAAATTTTTCACTATGAGGGTGGTGAGAGCCTGGCACAGGTTGTCCAGGGAAGCTGTGGCTGCCCCATCCCTGGAGGGGTTCAAGGCCAGGTTGGAGGGGGCTTGGAGCAACCTGGTCTGGTGGGAGGTGTCCCTGCCCAGGGCAGGGGGTGGCACTGGAGGGGCTTTAAGGTCCCTTCCAACCTGAACCACTATGATTCTATGATAGATTATGTTTTTACCTCTTCCTGACCAGTTGTAAAAGCAGTTCCAATATTTGGATGAAGTCTAAAGTGATAGTTTTATTCATGTTAGAGTCTGCAGCCAAGCAGAGTTATGGTAGTATAAAAATTAATTTTTGAAAATGTTGCCAGTAGGGGAGAAGAATAGCTAAAACAGATAAAAGTTGTGGGGTTTGGATGGTTTGGTTTTTGTTGTGGAGTTTTTTTAATGAAAAAAGATTGATCATCTAACCAATATAGGTACATGGCTGTAGCTAACAGCAGTAATCAATTTACCCTTTCTTAAAAACATATGAAATAATTGTTGTTAAGGATCGTTTTTTCACTTTTTTTTCCCTACTCCTTTTGTGTAGCCCACATAAATAAATACTTTAAGTTTATAAAACACTATTAGCAGAAGCTCTACCATTGCTAAGAAGGCTTTTCTTTTTAAACTTCCATTCAGCAATTCTAAAGGAACTAATTGCTGCTAAATTCAAGGAAATCTAACATTTACATTTCCTTGGTAACTGTTGCTTTTGAATTTTGTCGAAGGAACTTAGGTCTCCTTTCCCCCACTGTAGCACTCTGCTACTTTGGAATGTCCTAGTGATAAAGCTTTATAAGAAATATTCTTGAAGCTAAGAAGATAAAAAGTCCAATTTATTGGTTCAATTGTTAATTTCACAGCTCAGTGACTATTTTGAAACATGCACTGGTTGGCTGAGCCATAGCTGTAGACAAATATTGATTTTTAGGGCTTTTTTAGGATTTTTAATGCAAAGAATTACTTCACCTACTTCTCGGATTTTTTTTATTATTAAAAAACAGTAAAATTTCTACTCGATCAGGAGAGCGACATGGAACTTTGAGTTAAAGTATTTTTATTGTTACTAAGGAGACAGTGAAGGCAGTTTTCATTTTATAAAATATCTACTTTTAGTCCTGGTTTTCAAAACAGCACAAAATGTTTCTGATCTCAGTGGGAATAACATACAACGTGGATGTTCTGATGTCTGTCCAATGTGCTGCACTAGTGAAAACACTGCGAAAAGCAACCAGTTTGGAAAGAAGCCAAAACATTGATAAATACTGCTGTAAAAGGCTTTGTCAGTCCATCAGTGTTTCAAAATCTACCTACAGGATATACAGGAAACTATTTTATTGCACAGGGACTCTTCATGTTCAGATTCTAGAGCTTTTCTTTTTATTGAAACTTACTGTGTCACAGAACACTCGGGTTTTTTGTGTAATTTTATTAAGATCTCTCTTGCTCCATCTGTCATTTGGTCCAATGGATCCATTTTGTTTGGGTTTTTTCATCTTCCTTTTTTTTTTCTATTAATTCCCACTGGGTTGGATTTTCATTTGGCTTGGTCTCTTTTGCTACAGGGACTTTTTTTAAGCTTTATTAAGCTTTTTACAAGTAATGTGAAGTGAACTTTCTTTAGCATCCTAACAACAAATGTGCCCTGTAAATCCTTAAATTAGGGAATATTTGTATTGTCTAATTTACAAACTTCTTGTGCTTAGGCATTGATTCTATTTAGTTATATGATTGGTTCCTAGCAGTGAAAATTGGAATTTTATTTAATGTAACTCAGTTATTGGATAATGAGGAACAAATGTCACATAGTATTGCAAATATATTGCTATGATATCAAACATAAACAATGAAAATAAGGTTACAGGGAGTAGAAACTTTCATAAAAGCAAAATCATGACTCTCCACTAACTTTGTATGTAAGAAAATCACTGAGTCAATGGAAGTTCTTTCTATCTAATAATAAAACAACAAAATAAAGAGGAATTATTCTGTCACTGTGTTTAGAATGAAGCTTTAATTTCTTCTTGTGAGACTTTACAGATTTGAATCTTAGATACATGCTGCAGATGTTCTTATAGAAAGTTAAAATTTCATTCTAAATTTCCCTGTATGACTTATCTCTGCAACTGTCTTATACTTGAATAGCTACAACAGTCCATGTGCAAGATGTTAATAAGGTCTCTTTTGATGTTACTTCCCAAACTGATGTGTCTGACTTCAGTTAGGCTTTTGTTGTACTTCTGTTTCACTACAAAAAAAAAACAAAAACTTTTTCTAAGTGTTTGCTGGTATAGAGTGAATAGAAGCACAAGAGTCATGCCTAATAATGCAGCTTAAGTGGCTTTCTCACACTGTATGGGTAAACCAAAAGCTACATCAACTTTGTAAGAGGCTTTTCAGTCCATTACTGCACCACAAGTGGATTTTGAGGACAGACTGGGTTTCTGGAGTAACTTCCTATGAAGTAGAACCACTGAAGTTTTCTGAAACTTAATTACCTCAATGAGGAACCCAGACCCTTTCACATGTCCTTCTTGGCTGAGGTTGATGAAACAAGAACTTGTCTGTAAAATATCTATCTTTCCTGCAGACCATAGGTGTAATGTAATCACTAAAGGAAAAACTGTTGATATTTATAGGACTACTTATAACGCATTTGGCATCTGTTTTTCCAGCTGCAACAAATTCAGTAAAATTACATACTGCTTAAAGTACAGAAAACAGATTTACTCTAGCTGTAAAGATGTTTGTGTCAGATAATTATGTAGATTCTAGTTCGAAGATATAATAGCCTCAAGAGATAAAAGGGGTTAAAGGAGTGAAAATATAGCTCTACAGGTCGATAGTGCTCATGATGATACTTAGTTCTACTTGAGGACAATTTAATGGCTTCTGTATTGCAATCAGATTAACATATCCCTCCATTTACTCTCAAAGAGCTTGATCTTACTGTATTTAATCATCTAAAATTAGTATTGGAGTCCATAGCACTGTTTTCTGAGTAGACTACAAGACTAACTCTAAAGTTTATTAGTTAAATACTACAAATACAAACTTGGTAACACACCACAAATGTAAGAAAGTCAAATTTTCACTGCAACATTAACATGACTATAAACTAGTAGTATCTACCATTGGCTTTTCAAGCCAATTTTTAGTTTAGAAGAATGTTTCTCTGATATTCTTCTCTTCCTCATTCCAATGAGCACGCTCTTGCTCTCTCTAATCACTCCTGGGGCTGAAGTCTCTGAAACGAAGTCTGTCTGGGAAACACAACCTGATAGTTCCTTCTAGACTGAGTGACCCCAACACTTATAAACGAGGCTCTGGGTGTTGCTATTAGAAACGAATTTTCTTCTGAGGCTTGAAAACAGGGTCAACTTTACAGCCTAGCATTTGAAAGTCTAATTACCATGAAAAAAATCTAAATCTCTGAGAGAGCTTCTGGAAATATCATTTGAAGGAGAAAACCATCTTGTTTCTTAAAGCTCATTTTTTTTTCTTAAACAAAGTAGTGTATGTGTGCATGTGTATATATATTATTTTTTTAAAGCATTCTGAGAAGGTAAACTTTAATATGTTTTGGGGAAAAAAAGTTCATATATCTGATATCAGAAATTAAAGTATGCCTAATAGATGTATTAATTTTCTTAGTGTGTCTTTCTGCACTACTTTTTCTATAAACCCATTTACCGTCTGTCAGAATATCAAAGAGACTGGAGGCAAGATCAAATATCCTGCTAGGGGAAAAACCACTGCTCAGAAAAATTCTGAATGGCGTGGAGCTGTTGTCTTTTCATTTCTTCCTTCCCCGCTGGAGATGGTACCAAACAGTGCTGAGATTCATAACTGACAGGGAATGAAAGCCGGGCAGAAATAAACGAAGTTGTGTTCTGTTTTAAAAAAAGAATTATTATCCAGAATAGTATGAGCTCCTATTTTCATCTTCTTAAATCTTCTAAGCACCTGTAGTAGCTAAATAGCCTGTACAGAAAAGTAGCATCATCTCCAGATTCTTGAAAAGCTATTTCAGATAGAATAACTCTTAACTTCAGTTACACTAATTCCCATGTAGTGGGAATAACTTTACTCTGTAAATTGAAATCCTATAAAGATTTCTTAAAGAAAATGCTTATTTCCCATCTGCTCTTCTGTAGCACAATTGCTGTACTTTGTCCTTGTAGACAACACTTCAAATACTTACCAAACAGATTTTAAAAGTATTTAAGGTGTATATTGCTACATGCTACTGTATTACCTAACTTAGCTTTATGAAACCTTGACTCTATACTGCTTTTGTTCAAGCTTCAAAGGGCTAAATTAGAATAGATGTCTGGGCCTTAACATGATCCTTTGTTGAGTACCACTAGTACATATGGCTTGTTATTTCTAAACCACCTTTTTCCTTTGTGTCGTGTGTGATTAAATAAAACAGAAACCGCTCAGAGCCCAAATATGTATTTTCTGCTTAATCTCCTTTCGGAAGAACATGTAATATTTGGACTGGATTCTATATCAGAAGAGACAGTAATAGTTTGCTTTTGATTAAACAGCTTATAAAATAACAGTGCTGTTAAGAATCTGTCTTTATCAGCAGCAGTGTTATTCAGAAAAGAACAACGAACCCGGTGCTGATGTCCATTCTCTGCTCTTGCTTTCGGCAAAGTCAGTTAAATTCACCAAACAAGCCACCTTTTATTTGACAGTCAAGTCAAGGATGACAGCTGAACCTATTTGGTTAAATCCCCTATAGTTCACTTGTAGATAAAATATCTGGGAGGGGTTTCTAGGGTTTGACTCGGGTGTCCCAGCAGAGCTGCAATGAGGAGCTGAGCGTGAGTGTGCAGGAGCAGTGCAGGGAGGGAGCTGATTTGGGTCTGTTTATGCCCCACACAACATCCAGATCGTATCTTAAGCAAAATTATTTTTACAAATCCAGATTACAATA
>JAHREE010000354.1:1075784-1111516 GCA_033628505.1 Tringa tobata | reverse complement strand
GATGTTATAGACAGAACTTTCTGCTGTGCTTATTGTATATATTTTTCCACGCATGCAAAGCAGCATGAATATTTTATTAGAGACTAAATCTTGGGTAATTAATATCCCAGCACTTAAGTAATACAGCAATCCATGCTGAGCTATTTTTCCTTGTAGCAAGTACAGCTAACAGGTTCTTGCAAGAAATGAGTTTTCTGAAGCTTTTATTATTTGTTTCCTTCCATCATGTCATCACAATGAGGAAGTAGATCAGAGATTTTCTGGCCATTGAAGGCAGTCTTAGGAGCAAAAGGATAAAACTTTGGTTTCCAGAATAGATTTCTAGAGATAGTCCTACTACTCATTGCTATTCTACTAAGTCATTTATCAGTCAATCTACTAATTCAAAGATGTTGGCTTTCTTTAAATGTGTACTTTGTTTAAACACGATATGCAGTCTACAAAACAGCTATGCATGTGGGTAGTACATTTATAAGACTAATAAAATAATATAATAAACATTGAGCAAAGCTTTGCAGAGTGTGGTTAAATTGAATTTATATGGACTTAAGTATTAGTGTTTCCAGAGAAAAATAGCTTCCATTCTTCAGTTATAGACTATCTTTGTTTCATTTTGGTAAAAGTAATATAATAATTCTAAGAAATTTGTTAGAATTATCTACTTTCTGGAACCTCATTTTTCTTGTTGTTTGGGGATTTTTTGGTTATTATTGTGGTTTTTTTTCTCTCTGGCTGCTTTCAAGGTGGTCAGGTAAGATTCTTGCTCCCTTCTATGGGACCAACATTATGGAGAGAGAAAAGGAAAAAAAAGTGCTTTAGAATTTCCTGACCTTATCTGATATGATGCATTTGTTGGAGTAAACAGACCTCTAATTTTCATATACCATCGAGCCTTAAATGTATTCATCTCTATTTTCATACTTTGATAGTTCAAAGACTTTTTTTTTTTTTTTAAATCATTATTCCAGACAAGAAAACTGTAGAACAACAGGTTGTATCTATTGTTGGGTTTATATTGTGGTTTGGTGGGGTTGTTTTGCTGTTTTGCAGGTTTAGTTGTCTGAGCTGATGGCTTTGACATATCAGTCTTAAATAGCTCAGCAAGAAATTATTATATTTCTTCAGTCACGATCTTTTATATTGATTTTTCTTTGTGTACTTGCTGTTAGTGAATTTTGGCAAAAAGCTGAATTCCTAATCATTTTTTTACTGTTCTTTGCTGTCTTTGTACAGAATAATATTTATTGTAGCTATATAGAAATCATTTAATTTGTTTTTTCTTGAGCCTCAGTGAATATTGTAGCCTTGTGAAACTTATTCATAAATCTATTAAAGCTTAATAAATTCCATCTAACTCTGCTGCTCTCCTTTTGCCAATAATCTGACTTCATTTTATCGGTTGCTAAAGTGTTTTTACTTTTGCCCTTGTTTATGGCTTCAGACTTCATAATGAAAGAATGCACTTCTGCTAACAATAAGTGGAAATTTATAACAAAGGGTGAAACCCTTTCTGTTAGAATCTCCCTCCTGTAAGTGGGTATTAACTGGCTGTAAGCATAAGTTCTAAAACTCTTCCCACTTTAAAGATCGGTACTTATTAACCAGTGCAGCAAGTTTGTTGCGTTTTCCAATCTGAACTCTTGTTTCTGACTTTTCTTAGCTATTGAGCTATTCTCCATCCCAGCATCTGCCGCTTACGTTTTTTTCTAGGCATCCCCATTGCTCAGTGATTTATTGATCAAGCGCAGACTCATATTGCAGCTGGCAAATAACAGTTTTGTGTTTGACAGTTTCCTTTACGTTTGTCTGCTTGGTAGTTCTCTACTTCCTGTATTTTTATCCAGATTTTGTTCACTTTTATTTCTTGCCTGTGTGTTTATCCTACCTTCTCACCCGTGTTATTTATGTCTGACATACTTTCAAGCTTTACTGGGTGATGTGGTGAAGTCGTACACGGTGGCACTCCTCGGGCTGGTCCCAGCCCTCCCTGACTAACCTCAGCCCATTCCAGCCCCGATTTGAACTGCTGTGATTCATACCTTGGCCAACACCTGCATCTATGGAAAGGTCTCAGTAGCTGTCTAGAGAAACCAAAGCACTGAACGTTATATGCTGGGTAATTTTGTTTGTTTATTTCAATGTTGAAGGATTTTGCTCAGAATATTATTGTTTTTCTGCTGAGATGAGTAGTAACGATCAGCGCAGGCAGCATGGTGCTGGAAGTGAAATGTTTGTTTTCCTCCTGCCTTGTTTTGTTTTATGTGGCTATCCATGAAGGAGGAGGGGGAAGGAAAGCCAGCTCTGACTGTGAGGAGTTGCTCACAGTTGTTTCCCTGCTGTGGCTCCTCACAGCTTCCAATAAACCTGGGTTTTAGCTGAAATCGTGCGCCGCAGGTGATTGCGGCGGCTTCCACATGACATAGCACGGTTGCCTTGAAAGGAAATGTGTGTTTATAAACGCTTTCTGATGGGACCGGAATTTGTAGTGCCATTAGTCAGCTTCTGGGTATTGCACTGTGGGAATGACTGTTGAGATTACAGCACAGCATCTAGCTGTGTTTTTGGACAACGAAACAAGGTATTTTACCAGGACTTTACCATTTTAGACCATTGGTCCTACATCTGAGTAAGAGATGCCTTCAAGAACACTTGGCAAGGGCAGGCAATTAGCCCTTTGAAACCCAGAAAGGAACGTGGACCAAAGGGTCTCATTCTCTTATCTATTGACTCTATTAGTATCCTCCTGTATGACTTAATTTGGGTAAATCAGGACTCCACACTTACAAGAGCCTGTATGTTTAGGCAGCCTTGGGGAGGAAAATTCAGTTTTTAAACAGTTAGTTGTACCATGTTGGCAAAGGATGTTTATAATCTGGAAAATGTATATGCCTAGACAGAATTTGACAGAGTTTGTGTTTGTTACTGATGATGTGTGTCTACGTACTGTATGTCGACTTGCACGTGTATGTATAGATGTCTTTCTGTGTGCATCTTATGTGTAGTCATCAAATGATGTAAGTGACATAGTTTTGAGTTTTGGTTTGGTTTTTGTGGGTTTTTTGTTTGGTTGGGTTCTGTTTTGGGTTTTTCTGTTTGGTTTCGGGTGGGTTTTTTTTTGTTTTTGTTTTGTTTTTTATAAATCAAGGCAAGCTGGTCACAGCCATCCCTAGGGCTAGATACAACAGCACATTGCTGGATGGTCCCAGGTCTGAAGGTATTTACAGGCAATTTGCTGGCAGATGCTGTTGGAAACAGAATCACTGAAGAAGTGGACAGAAACTAAAAACGGTGGATGCAGCACGATCAGGGGAAATAATCTCAATGAGGCTAATCTACCCACTACTATTTTGACAGGCCTGGAATCAGGGACTGGAATAATAAATCAGATGAGCAGAACATACTTGGTTAAGAAGAAGAAAACATTTTTACTTCAGGACACAAATTGCTGGTTATTAATCATTAGCCATGGCAGGAAAAAATAGCAAACCTGCCAGTGGCTTAATCTGTTTTTTAAAGGAACTGGTTTTGTGAACAGTAGTGCTTTAAGTGGTTTTGTGTTGGAAATAACTAAAATCTTAATTTCAAAACCCATTTCAATATAATATATAGACGTTAGTGTTTAAACATGAGTTGTCATGACAAAGATAATTAACTTTCTTTTAAAATACCGAAGTTATAAGCTCAAGATGGCAATTCAAGGGTAAACATGAATTGTATGGCACTGATGGAATATTTTGGGACAGAAAAATACATTTGTTTTGCAGAGTGGTTTCAAGCAGTAACAAAAATGTTCCAGGTGTTAACAATTAATGTTTTCAAGGGGAAAACAGTCCAGATATTTCTATGGCAGCATGATATTTGAAAAGCTGAATCTTTGCAAGGTTTGTTCTGGATGTGGCCATAGTGGTGAAAGTGGGCACTGTCCTCCGTCACTTTACTGGTTCTCTCATTTGAACATATACTTTTTTTAAAATCTCAGTGGTGCTATAAAACCCTGACCATACAATGAGTATAAAAGACCTGGATGTAAGTATACATTCTCTTATAAATAAGGAACGGAGTAAGAGCTCTATGCTCAGAGTGCTTTTTTTCCAGTAGAGCTATATTAGACCAAGGTCAATTAGTCCCTTAAAAACCAATGAGGGGATGTTTGAGGGAACCACAGTGTGAACATGCCTGGTATGTGCCAAGGGTTTATTAAGAGAAAGGGGACTCAAATGCTCTTTGAGCAGCAGAAAAGGGATTGATTCACAGTATAGTGATATGATCTGGTTTTAGTAATTGTCATTTGTTTATCTGAATTCTCAGCTTTCAAAAGCCACCAAAGTTGGGTTCTGCCCCAGAATGAACACTGAGTATTTAATCTGAACCTTTTCAGTTCTCCCACCTCTGCCTGATTATTATCAAAAGAGCAGAAACATTGGTAGGCCAGAAGGAGGAGACAGCGGCTTCATGCGTTGGAAGGCAGTTTTGACGCAAGAAAACCCACTGAGAGGTGAAGCAACAGCTTCAGAGCTTGCTTCTGGGTTTCGTAGTCTAAGATCTTACTGCGTTTCTAGAAAGAATCCAATTTCTTAGGCTGTTGTGTGTAGAGTAGTGAATTTCACTCTTTACCATGAAATTTGTATACGTTTTAATTTACCCCTAGGGACCAAAATACTAGCTTTGAAATGAGTGTTTGACCCAAATCTTGTTAGCTAATGGAATCTTCTTTCCAACATCTTTTCCCATACTGGAGATAAGAGTTTTAGGGATGGCTTGATATCAAAGGACTATTGCAAAACTGTTCAATTATATTTAAATTAAATTATATTTAGTAACTTACATTAAAACATAATGATATATATAATTTAAAACATAAAAATGGATTGCTTTTTTCTAGGTCGTACATTTGTGATTTTTTTTTTTTCCCTTCAGTTAGCTGAAGCTTTGTTTGAAATGTGTGATTCAGCAATGGGCTTTGCTGACACAAGGATAAAAATGGAATAATATTTATGCAAAATCATGTACGCATAACTTTAAAAATGTGCTTCACATGAAATACCTCCTCGGAGTTTTTTGCCATCATGATAGACTAAACAGTCTGGGACCTCGAGGCTCTGAAGAAGAAGCTTGTGCTCTTCTGTGACAGTTATTCAAAACATAGCTCGAGGAGCCCAGCTTTCGCGGTCGGACAAGTAGACCATGACAGTTCTTCCCCCAGGTTTAAATATGCAGTACTGACATGAATACAAAATCCATTGTTATTGCTGTGTTAGTTTGAACACTGACCTACTGTCATCCCTTAGATTAATGAACACCATCCACAGCACTTTTATTTCGTACCTTAATTAAGTAATGATGTCCAGGGGCCAGGTGCTATACATATAAAACTACTATTGGCCTCGATGGGAAGGAACAGTTTGTACTATTCTCAAGGCAGAAGAGATGATTAAAAAACAAGAGGAATTAACTGAGACATGGGAACTTAAATTTAATCTTGGTCAGTCTGCCATCCTCTCCTCTTCCATCTCATTCTTGCCCTGAATGCCTTTTCAGCAAGGATTGTTAGAGGGAAGACAGTTCATATATAAAGTGAGACAGCTGAAAGCGTCATAGAATGCTTAGTAGCACTTGGATTATTTTTATTATAAATGTTACCATTAAAAGGACCTTTTCTAAATGTCCCTGTGTTACCAATACTGTTTTGGTCACAAATCCATAACGTGGCACCATAGCAGCTACTATGAGGAATATTAATCTATCCCAGAAAAAAAGAGTACAGACCTCCTATCGCTTTCAGTGCTTTTTTTACAAGTAGACTGTGATGGTTTTCATCTACCTTTTGAAGCTGTGATGGTTTTAGCCATGGTTTCTAATTTTTCTGACTCCGAGATTGGAAAACAACCCTGAGCTCTTCTGCTCTTTTATTTAAATGAGGGTGTATTACTGGCAGTTATAGCTCATATTTGCATGAAAACGTGTATTTATGCCAGAAGTTTGAAAGGCTTGTGGTCATCTAGTTACTGGCTAAACACTGACAGAGCTGAGATGTGTTTTGCATTAAGTGTCTATAAAAATAATTTCCAAAGATAAATGTCTCTTTGCAACAAGAGGTCTATGCAACAGAATTTGAGCTACTCTACTGGCCTTCCTGGCTTCAGTTCTGTCGATGGGAGGGGGTTTGTGACCAGTCCTTCAGACTCACTCAGGCATGAAGTTCTCTTCAGCACCTTGAATGATCCATAGTCTCAATTGAAACGTGTTCCCCGTTCAGCAGATTTGCCAATGTGTGTTCATGTCTCTCCCACAGAGTCACGGAGGCACTCGAGGGGTTTTGCAGCCCATGGGAGCATACTCACATGAATAATTTATCTTTGTGCATCAAAACAGGAATAGTTCTCCTTAGTCATGGGATTTCATGGCATTTTTTTTTTTGCTGCTCGTGGCTGCCGTCACGAGGTCTCAGCTTGTTTTCACAAATGGGTGGTGTATATTCAGGTTGTTACTATGTGACTCGCAAAAACCCATCCAAAAAACTGTTAGTACTTTTTCTAGCTGTATTGCAAAATCAGGAGTCGTTTATCTTATGGAAGACAGCAAAAGGTAAAAATTTGGATTTATACGTCTGGAGTATTTTGGTAGAAGCAAAAGGTAAAAATTTAGATTTATATGTCTGGAGTATATTGGTAGGAACAAAGTAAATAGTTTAATTTTGATACTTTATGTACCAAATGGTACTTGGTTGATATTCTCTCAGCTCACTCTAAGAAAAGACAAGAAAATACATCAGTAGTAAATACAAGAGAAGATCAAGAAGAGCTACAAAAGCTTAGGAAAGTGCATTAAACCAATATTGGTTTAAAAGCAAACAGCAAAACATACAATAGGAAATGTGTTTATCCATGGGTACACAGTGGACTATTACCACTCAAGAGAAAACTCTCAGAATGGTGTTATAGTCTCATTTAGGAAAAAGAAAAGTCAAAACACTTAAAGCTTGGTAGTTACTGAGTAACAAAATTGAGAAGAGGAATTTTTAGAGGGGGAAAAAAAAAAAAAGAAGATAATAATTTTGTCACTTGGAGTTCTATAAAGTTTACACCCACCTCTCAAAATGGATGTAGCGGAATGGGGAAAGCTTCAGAGAAGAACAACAAAGATGAATAAAAGGCCTTGGAACAACCTCAGTACAAAGGACAACTGTCAGGTTTTAGTCTTAAGAATTAGACAAGGGGGAAATAAACTAAAGGTCAAAAGAAACAGAATTAGTCTGGAGAGGAAGGGTAGAAGAAGCTAGTCATCATCTCTTCTGTACAAACAAGATGTTGGGGAATCAAATTAAGGTTCAAAAGAAGTAATGAAGCCATTTTTTTTGTGCATCAGATCTCATAATTGTGAAATTCCTTGTCAAAGTTTATTGTGGGTGGGAAGCTTGTATGAGCTTCAAGAGGAGGCTGGAAAATTGCTAGGAAAATGAGTTCACTGAGTGTGCTGGACACATACAAATCATTCTTGTTTCAGAATTAAATGAAGGATGAGAGAATACTCAATACGCCACTATCCCATTCTTCACTCTAAGCTTCCACTTTTTGGATGCTGTCAGAGAAAAAATACTGAGACAACTGGAATTTTAGTCTACCTAATGGCAGCTTTTGTTGTCTCAGTCTTTTATGCTAAAATATGTGGAAAAAAAATGAGTTGTTTGGGTTTTGGGGTTTTTTTTGTTTGGGCTTTTTTTTTTTACAAGAGAGGAAAACAGGATTATAGTGTGTTGAGTTATAACATCATAAAGAAATACATGGGTCAGGAGAATATACACAAGATTAGTTGCTATTATTACAAGTATTAAGATATTAATTATTTTCACGATGATTTTGCAGAATATTTTTAAACCCGATTTCTTTTTAAAACAGTCTCCTTATTTCTTCAAATAAATACCTTTGAATGTAAAAATAAGAAAAAATAAAAAAGGACAAAAACAACCAAACAAACAAACCCCCCCAAACTAAACCCAAACAACCCAGCTGCTCCCAAACAGAAGCAGATTTGGCTCAGACAGAATGGTATTTTTCAATGATTTTAATAGACCACTTTGTTCTGGAAGCGTTAACATTGACTGTGGTAGGAGATGTAGGATGCTGAACCTCGGCAGATGTAGGAGCTGGAAAAAAGGGATGACTAATTTCACCTCTTGCAGAAATAAGAAAAATGTGTTTGGCCCCAGAACAATAAGATTAGAACTGAAGACGGTGGTGGTATTTTTCAGCCCTAAATACCAGTGAAAGGATGGAAATTACTTTGGATGTGCTGTTTATCCAGTACTGAAATAGATGAATATCTAATTATGCAGTTTGTCATAATGTTAATTGTTTTCAAACACAGAGAACATTAAAAATTCATATATAAAGAAGGAAATTATTAAATACTCCATTTTTGAGGGATACACCATTCTCTATCAAATATTTTAGCATTTTTACATTTAAGGAAAACTTGGTTTTGTGTGTCTTCTGGAGGGGAATGTGGAGCCTTTGAGTATGCAATTTTCTGATGGTTTTGCATTATTAAACCATCCAGTACAGCCCAGCTGCTAACAACTGACCAGAACAAATTTCTTGGGGTTTGTAAAATCTGAAATGAATAATTATTCTCAAAAGATGATAAACTGGGAGAGTTAGTGTAACATAGGAGACAAATTATTTTACAAAGACTGACTCTTGACACTCAGAAGCTCTGTGGTTTCTTCTAGTCTGTTCTTTTGTTGTTGTGCCTCTGTACTCAGCACTGGTGAGGCCACACCTGGAGTACTGTGTCCAGTTTTGGGCACCTCAACACAAGAGAGATCTGGAGGTGCTGGAGCGTGTGCAGAGGAGGGCAATGAAACTGGTGAAGGGCCTGGAGAATAAATCATACGAGGGGAGGCTGAGGGAGCTGGGACTGTTTAGTATGAGGAAGAGGAGGCTGAGGGGAGACCTCATCACTCTCTACAACTACTTGAAAGGACACTGTAGAGAGGTTGGTGCTGGTCTCTTCTCACAGGTAATTAATGATAGAACGAAAGGAAATGGCTTCAAGCTGCAACAGGGTAGGTTTAGACTGAACATTAGGAAGGAGTTCTTCAGGGAAAGGGTGGTCGGGCATTGGAATAGGCTGCCCAGGGAGGGGGTTGAGTCACCATCCCTGGATGTGTTTAAGAGACGATTAGATGTGGTGCTGCGGGATATGGTGTAGGGGAGGACTTTGTAGATTAGGGTAGATGGTTGGACTCGATGATCCCAAGGGTCTCTTCCAACCTAGATGATTCTATGATTCTATGATTATAAAACCACTTCTGAGGGGACTGTCTTTCCTGGAGGAAATCTGAAGACTCTGATATTTCTAACTGACTACTATTTATCAGCCAAAAAAATACTTGATATTTTAATCCGGAGACATACAGTTTGCTGGTTTAGAAATAAATCCTTAAAAGGCCCTTGAAAAATCATCATTTATTTGACTTCATGTTATATTTTAAATTGTGAAAGAACTTTTGGACATGCAGCTATTCTAAAATGATCCAGGATATTTATGGGTCAGCTTATAATTGTATAATTGTATAAATTTTTGTAAGTGTATAGCTTTTTGCAGCAAGGAAAAATTCTTTAACTTGAATATTTTAAGAGTAGAAAAAAAAATAAAAGGTTTTGTTTGTAATATTTTTGTAAAATATCTTGCCTGAATATTGTATTATTTGCAGAGAAAATATAGTTGTGCAATTGCTTGGGGTGTGATGATCTTAAATATTTCATAAGCATTACTTTTCTGTGTTTAGTTGTCACGGCTTAGACTCGCCATGTCAATTCGTTGATGACAGACTACTTGAAACTGAGTGTTAAATAGTGTCTCACAGTGTTCTGGGACAGGTCCCCAGGCTGGTTTGGTTCTAAAATTCAGGTAAACAAAAGGAAATGTGGAAAGGTTTTAATGGACAGGGTAAATTTCTGAAAGCATTGCCCAAAAATTTGAAACCGTTCCCATTATTTGACTTGATATTTCTACTAGTCATGAAGATTTTGCAGAAGAATGTATACTAGCCTTTATGGCCATGCTTCAAAATGTCTTCAGTTGCCATAGAAGATCCTTAGTACTGTTTTATTCTAGTGAAAAATATGCAGCTTTCTTTATTCTCTAGGCAGTGGGATTTGTTTTTCATGAGTTACAATCCCTTTCACAAAATCTAATAACTCCTATAACAAACATCGATCTACTATGCTGTAGAAAGAAATAACTTTCCTACGTTATATTAAAATTCTTCTTTTGACACCATGGCTTAGTAATAAATCATACTAGAACCCTTTGTTTGAATTTTGACGTAGTTTAGACATATTATGTTTCACTGAATAGATGTTGTAGGAAATGTTTGTCTATTTCAGGAAAAGTATTTTGCTTTATACAATAAGTTCAAGTGTAGATGTCTACACTGTTGATGGAAAACATTCACAAAACGATGCACGTAAATGCACCTTGGAATTATATAGTGCTCTGATCTATTTTAATTTTTGGTGAATGTCAAGATTTTTGAAATCTTCATTGAGCTTCCTTGTTCTGTTTGTGAGTTGTTTGTCTGGGTTTTCTTTTTTTTACACTTTATTGTAAATTTAGCTCAGAATTACCAGTTGCTATAAACTGATTTTTAATTTTTTTTTAGTTTTTAAACAAAGCTTAATGGCTTCATAGGAAACTCAGCCGTGTGGGAACATCCCTCTTGAGACTGATTAATGCAAGATGATGTTGTTTTCAGGTGACTGTATCTGATCTTTGTCATGGTGATATATGTAATCTATTTAACTGTTCCAACTGCACAGAAACTAGAATAAATGAATATGCCTGTGTAGGGTTGACAAATACTTAGACAGTTTTTCATATTTATTTAGCTTGCCAAGATCAATTTAGAAAATAATATTTTATTTCCCCTAAAAGTAATAAAAAAAAAACACATTGAAAAGCTCAGAAATAATTTTATATAGATATAAAAAATATATTCTGGGAATATCCTGAAGTTCCATGGATACATGAAGAAACTTTAATGTCTGGAAGCTTTGTAGATACTTAAAATATGCCAATATGTTCTTTTAATTCTCACCAATGCAGTATACTCCCATGTTCTGTAGAAAATAGACCACTATGCATTCAGGGGCAGGTAGGAGACACATCCTGTCTCAGAAATGACTTGATTTATTCTAAATCAAAGAGGGGAAAAAAAACTGCCAAGTGTATCTCCAGCATGTGTTACATCATGACTACTGGATTTTTTTTAAGAAAGCGTATATAAAAACACGTATAATCTATCTGCCTGGATTTAAATCCATCTGCCTTAGACGGTAGAAGGTAAGGAAACAAACTTTTAAAGTTGAAATATCCTCCACAAACAAAACAGAGACAAGTATTTTGGTTGCTTATGCATTTCCAGAAGCCGTATTTTGTACTCACCCAACAATTCATAAAATGTGAGCAAAAAATAAGTGGGATCCTGACTGAAAGGGCCATGAAATAACTAGCATCTGATTGCATTAATTATAGGTCTAATTTTTTGGTTTCTCTACTAACATAGCCCCTGCAACTCAAGACAGTCAAAATTTGACAGAATCACAAAAGCAGAAATCCAGAGGAACATCTGGATATCTAAATAGTTGTGTGTGCTGTGGGAAAGGTGGCAGCAGTAATTGCAAAAAGGCAAAACAAAAATGTAAATGGTGAAAAAGATCATTAAGGAAACCAATAGAATCCTTCTTGCAGTGTTGTTGGTTTAGCAGACCTCTCTCATGAATATGTAGTGGTTTCACTTTGTGCCTTCAGAGTCTGCAAATTGCGTGGAGCAAATAGTATCCTTCTGTGTTGGTTAGAGTGTTCGTTTTAGTTTTCGGTCAGGATATGGCAAAAATTTGTTATGTATTGCCTGAACCTGCATGTTTGCACGCACAAATAAAGATGGAGGCAGGGAAAAAAAAAAAAAACACAGATAAAGAAAGAGTCAAGTAGGAGATATCAAAGATGTGTGCAAAATTGTTTTATTTGATGGCAAAATTGTGCCAGTTGCATTCACCTTTTTCAGGTGTGTTTTTAATCAAATGTTTATGTTCAGATTTTTATGGCTTGTATGATGATGTCTAACTTTTATTTCTGTAAATATTTTACATGGGAACTTCTTTGGGGAGACAAAATAGATTTTGTTGTTAGCTTGTCTCTAAAATTAAAAAATTCTATACTGGTACTGGTTAATTTAGACACTTTCTGCCTATCTAAGCGTGTTAAATTACAGTCTGTTCACTACAGCTGGCAGTGGTTGAGAGTTGTGTCCAATGCATTTTAGGATTCATGAAATGCATGAGGTCATTGATCTTGTGATTCAATTCAGAAAAACATTATTTCAGTTAAATTTTTCAGAAATTACTTCTTAAAACTTAAGTTCAGAACGGTAGCTGACTGAAAGAATTGTTTGGATATAGTTTTTCTTACATAATAGTTTTTTTTTTCCAGACTCTTTTGGCATTTAGCAGTGTTGCAATACAGCCAGGAGTAATACAGTTTGCTCAATAATGAGTTTTGCTTCCATAAATAGTGCACGTTAGGGTTTCAGACTGTGTTTGCTGTTGTTTATTTGAAAACTTGTGTTCAGAAATTACTAGTCATGTTTGCAATAAATAATGCAATGAAAAATGGTAGGGGTTGCTGTGGCCACTACTTGCTGCATCCTAATAGGTATCTTTTGGTTTTTAATGTGTGAAGTCTCCAAAATAAAAGATGGAAACAGGAAGGAATTGGAAATATTTAGTACTGTTGGAGTAAAAAAGTGACAGTAAAATCTAATGTCTTTGGAGGTAAACTTTCATTTGAAGACGTGGTCCTGAAAGGTCTCAAAGTTTATTGTATGTGATGTGCTTTCTGAAAATTTTATTTGAGTGGATTTGCAGTGAGTCCTCCCAATCAATATGGCCTTTAGATGTTAGAAGGGAGATTAGTCTAACACCAACACCAAATCCTGCCTTCAGAATTCTTATAAATCACTGGAAAGAGAACAATAACAAGAGTTGTAAATTTTGTACTCAATGTATTAACTCAGTAGCAAACTCTGGAAGTCTAAAATCAAGAACTGTTTGGTTCCATCCTACACATAAGGACATTATCAGTATTCCATGATCCAAGAGGTGAGCCAGGCATTTCTGGCTTCCCAAATGTTCTGTAGCTTTAGTGGGGGACAGAAAAGCCAGAATCAGGTTCCAAGCCAGCTGTTTATTTATGGAAAAAGTAGCTGACATCTGGCATAAGCAGTTCTCCCCCTCAAAGTCAATCTAATGCTTGTTACTCAAAGTAAAGAATCAAATCTAAAAGTCTTTAATCACTGTGGTGACTTTTTGCCGATCAAATAATCTGCTATTTAATTATTAACAGAATAATTTTTAAGGGCCTATAACTATTTCAGAACATTTTACTCACTCTCATTCTGTGTTTCTAAGTACTAAAATTCCCAACGAATTTTACCCTCAAGCATTATCATGGTATGCAATAAAAAAAAATACCAATCTAAGCATTATTTGGCAACAACTAAGCTGAGATTCATTACTTGGAGAAAAATGAATTATTTTTTCCACCACCCCACCCCTTCCATGCCCTGCCTTCTAATTTCTTCGGGCGTCTCTTGATTTTTCTTTCCTGTATTTTTTTTTCATGTCTTCTGTTGATTTTACATGTTGTTTGGCATTTTTCATTTATTATTTTAGCAATAGCTCAACTTTTGTGCCAGTATAATGTAATAATAAAAATTCAGAATACTCCATATTTTATCCTCGTTATATGTTCATCCTACTAGACCTCCTGGCATTGATAGCTCTGTAAGAGCATTTGCTGAAATCACACTGTGTTAGCAGACTACATTTTTCACTGAAGACAATATCAATTATAGCGGCCGAGCAAGGAGTTCTAGGATTAAGAATTACATCCCATGTTTTAGCTACTTTTCCATGGAAGATTTCATTTTTTCCTCCCTCTGTCCCACTTGATGTTTCCACCAGCAATCTGATTATCTGAACGCCTAGCATGGATTTACGGGCTTTTAACCTGGTTTTTGAGCACTTGATACTTTTGAACAAGTGGAATAGTCTTGCTACAGCTTTTCTAGCTCTTGGGGGAAGATGAGTAGAGTCATTTTGGTCCTTCTTAGTTAGAGAGTATGGGTTCCTCTTGCAGTCTGCAGCTGAATCCAGGTTATAGCACCTTTGGATGACAACCCTGAGCAGCACTGGTTGGGAAGACAAAGGCTCTGCTGTCGTGGCCTTGGTCTCTGCTCCAACAGCAGTCAGGCAGAGCGTGCCAGCTGAACACTTACCCACAAAGAAGCTTGAAAATCCCTCCTAGCATAAACATCTCATTTGTGTATCCAACTGGACACAGCCTGGATTAACCAGGTTGTGCACCACCTGGGATGGTTCTGCAGACCAGGGTATGGCCAGATGGCTTTGCAGAAGCAAAGAAGGCTTCATCTCTTTGCCCTCAGCACAGCCCTGGCTCTGTGATTCTGAAGTAATTTGGAGTAGTCGGGAAACCTAGAACACCTGCACTTTACCCAGCTCTCCTCCTGCTCCAGCATCTTCAGATTATTGGCTAGCAAGGTGCGCTCTCAGAGTGGAGTGGGTTTAAAAAAGCACTAAAGGAAAGGCACAATGTTTATAGCACAGAAAATTGTTATACATTGCTGCTTTGGGAACTGTCTGGTGAGTCTATAGCACTTCCCAGACCATGGTTTTCTTTGGTGGTGTTTTCACTATTACTTTTTCTTTCCATTCTTGATGCCTCTAGGATTTATTTATAACTTTCAATTTCTCCTTTTCTTAAGATCTCTATTTCCTCATAGCCTACCCTTTTGTCTCTTTTGCTTTTCTTTCTTCCAGGAATCTTCTTTCAAGTTCTGGCTCTCTGAACTTATTACAGTTTTACTTTCTGCTGTAAGAATTGTACTCTCTTCTTCTCAGCCTTCCTTATCTTTCTCTTTTTCCTGTCTTCTGCAATTGTGTATCAAATTGGAAATATCACAAAGCATGCTGATTCCTCATGGGAATCACAACGAAGAGCTGTGTCTCTTTGAAAATGCCATCATAATTAAAATCCATTTCATGCAAAAACACAATGGCAGAATAAGTGTTATTTACCTCCTTTCACTGTGATGTTCCTGGAATTTGGAGTGATTGCTTAATAATGCCAATTGTTGATACCATTTACTTGATGATAAAAAGCAAAGACTAATCAAAGAAAGAGTTAAACTGTGTTGTAGTGTGCAAAGTGATTCTGAAATTGTACTTTCTATTAACACAAGGTGTCAAAATCACTGTACCTTAATGCTTCGCCCCCAACCCCAAATGTTTAGTCAATTAGTAGTTAAAAGAACTGAGAAAAAAACCCACAACCAACCAAAAAAAACAACAACCAAAACCAAAAAATAACCCAAACAAACCAGCATAAAAACCCACCCCACAATTAAGAAAAAGCTTGGGGGTTTTTTGTGGGTTTTTTTTTTTAATTGACAGATCTTGCTTTTCCTTTCTTGAAGAGAACTCAGTGTCCATGACAGTACCATAAGGTCACTTGATGTCAGTGTGATGGGTGTTACCTTCGTTTTCAGGGCAGTTGATGCTGTGGAAGGATGAGACCATGGCCAAATGGTATTAGAGAGGCAGTATTTCCTGCAAAAACTAACATCCCCATAATTCCTGTCTGTGCTTTCAGACCCTTCCACAACATGACACCAGCGCAGATGGCAATGCGATAACGCAATAAATCCCACAGAGCTTGTTGCCATCAGAATAGGTGAGGATCGCTGATCAGTACAGAAGGGTTGTCCTTATGTGCAAATGCCTCAGTCTGCAACAGAAGCTCGAATCTGTGAAACTTATTTATCCGTTCATCTTGAGGCACTTCTGATGCTGGCTGACCACAACTCTTGTTCTCAACCTTAAGGGAAACAAACCATGCATACCAAATCTCTCCTGATTATTCTGATGTACAAGCACCATAGGCCCAGATTGCAAATAATGTTTTTTAGATGCTTAATTCATATTGATTTAAGTAGGGCTATGGATCTAAGCAACTTTGACGTTAAAAACATTCCCTTCTGCTGTTTGTTGCAAACCAAATGACTACTGTCTTATGTTCCAAGTAATGTTGTACAAAGTAAAATATTAATTCTCTTTCCTACATCTTATAGAAGAAACAGATACAATTCTATACTTTTTTTTTCTTATCCATTTTGAGGAATCACTTTGGGTTCAATCATGTTTTATACCATAATAATACTTCTATTTCTGAATAAGGTGTAATGGGACCCTGCTTTCCTGGAAGTGGCAAAACATCTGCCTGCTGATGGGAAGCATTGAATGAATTTCTTGCTTTGCTTGCATGAGCAGCTTCTGCTTTCCCTATTAAACTGTCTTTGTCTTAACCCCTGAGTTCTCTCACTTCTACTCTTCCAGTTCTCTCCCCATCCCCCTGTGGGGCAATGAGTGAGTGGCTGGGTGGGCCTGAGCTTCCTACAGGGGTTAAACCACAATGACTGTGTATAAAATTTGTGTATTGGGAAGATTTTCAAAATCTCTTAAAAGTAGTTGGTAGTTAGGGATTTTGAAACAGTAAGGAAACCTGGTGTATTTTTTCCTTCTATTTTTCAAAGCAAAAGTCTTATTGCAGAGTACCCAGCACTTTCAACCATGAAGTTACCTGCATATTTTTTTTTTATATTTTGTCCAATGCACTTCAAACTTTTTTGTTTGGCATAAGAAAATTTTCACTATATTCCAAAACACATTATGACTGACTTAACCTGCCCTAATGCGTTCATCTTTAAAGTGTCAGTTCAATCTCAGAAAGAAAATAAACTTTAAAACATAGAGGTATAAAATCAGGAAAAGGTGTTTAGATGAAGCGTCATTAATGGTTGGGAGAATGGGAAGCAAAGATAATTGCAGAAGGAAAAACCACACAACAGTCCAAGGGAAAACGGGGAATGTCTGTTTTTAACCTTTAGAAAAAGCTGGAGTGAATTCCAAGTTTGAAACAGAATCTGAAACCACATAATGGGAGTTTTATACAGAATGTTCATCAGAACTCTAGTGATTTTCACTTTTCAGCAGTCTACTTTGTGACAAAGAGGAGTATCCCTCTGTTCTCCTGTTCCCTGACAACATCACAGATAATGCTGTAGTGTATGAAGTCTTGGGCATATAACTGATTCCCACTTCAGTTATCTATGTGCTCAGAGCCTTTATAATGATAAAAGTATTTTGTTTCAATTCTGATTCTTTTCATTGATTTAGAAAAGAAAAAAAAAATCAAATCACTTATTTTCTGTTAGAAGTATGGGAATGAACGAGTGAAATACAAATGTTAAATAAGGTCAGAAAAGTTGTATTGAGATGGAAGTTACTTCAAGAAGCCATAGATATTGGATTTTTAGCTTCCTATGCTTTGTTCTTTTGCCTCTTCCTCTTCTGTGTGTACAACGTTTATATATATGATGGCAGTAGTAATCCAGGGAAAGAACAGGGGAAGGAAAGGGGGAAACCATTGTTGGGGACATGGAGGTTAAAAGAACTGCTAGTGAACAAGAGAAACATTCATAACAACTTAAATAACAGATCAGTGTAATAACGTTACTTTTGTCCTGGGAGCTCTAGAAGCATGGGGTGGATTTGATGTGGAAGAGGATTACTTTTGCTCTTGGAGTTGTAGTTCCTGCTGGGGTCAGTGCTGAACGATTTTTCTCGATTCAAAATGCCTCTTCTGTCTCAAGGAATTCCTGGTTTTACGTTCCAGGTGGGTTCAAAGGTGGTTTCAGGTTGGCTGGAATGGGACAGGGATGGTGTGCCTCCCATGTTCCACAGAGAGGTGGTTATGGATGGCACTAGAAGACATTTGCCTGTTTCAGGTGGTTTCTGTCATTGCATAGGAGGAAAACCCAAACGTTTTAGTTTGTAGTTTGAAAAGGAAAAGGTCCGTCTTTCCAGCGTTGGCAATAACTTTCAAACACCTGCCTACCTGAGCTGTTCAAAGCATTTGTATTTCAAATGCAGCAGTGATTGGAAGAGGATGAGCATTCCTGAGCTGAAAAAACTGAGTTAAGTTTTGATGCACGACGTTACTCCATGCTCCATGCAGGGAGAGAAAATTGGACACGCTCAGTCGTGATGAGGCTCAGCCAGACTTTCACACACAGAATATTGCCTGCCAGATGTGCTTTATCTGGGCTAGGGGGAAGAAGAATATAAATGAGGCCAAACACCTGTGTGTGTAAACTGGCATTTCAGATCGTGTTTTATCGCTCTCGTTATGTTTGTAACGTTTAGATTTGTCACTTTGGGAAATCGCGTGACACCGTCAACGTGTGGTTAGAATTACTCAGATCGAGGGATTTTTTTGATTAATTATGCTACTTGTAAAAATTATCCCAAATTGTGTGCCCTGAACCAAAGTGTAGGAATTGTAGGATTTGACATCTGAAACATGGCTTTTGTTTCCCGAATGCTGAGGGCAGCAGTAACTATGAATCTTTGATGCAACGCACTCGCGCTTGCTCATCTGCAGAAGAAGCTATTGCATTTCCCACCCCCAAGCAAATGAACCAGTGTTTCTGCTTCGTTCAAAGGTGTGCTATGGATTCGTTTGGGATTGATTAAATAAAGTATAGCATATGTCAGAAAAGTAAAAAGCATCACAGCCATTGCTCTTTCAAAGCCCCACTCCCATTATAGTGAGAATACTTCCATATTTTTCTTTATGTATTGACTTTATTTAATTTATGAAGTATTAACATTTTAAGCATACTGTTGAAGTAAAAATTTAAGAGTTCACAGAAGTTATAATGAAATGGGCAGAGTAGAGGCAGAGAAGAAACTAAGGAAGACACAAGGAAGCAGCTTTTACTGTTTTCACTGATATCAGTAACATTTGACAAGACTCCAAAACTGTTCTGAGACTTCACCAGCTTGTGTCAATGTGCTCCCTGGCATAAGTCAAACAATTAATTTCTTATTCCAGAGTGTCCATTCCCAATATTTTCAGCAAAGTCAGTATCAGAAAGCTGGAAAACAGCTTCCGAAATGGTTGAATTTTTAGCTCTGTATTTCCACTAGGAAAAGTGACGAACCTTAGGGAATAAGAAATTATCATTTATAAATTGAATATATTGAAACTATTTTAATAGAAGAAGGTCAAAAGGAAAATAGACAGCTATGAGTAAAAAAAATGCAGCAGGTAACATAAAAGGGATTATTGTAAAGGGATTCTTGCCAAAGAGATCCAGCAGGATTCGTCCATTTCTGATTTCTAAGGTTGGTGGGTTTTTTTTCTCTGAAATAATCTGATATTTCAAACCACCTTTAACCCTCAGCAGTACAGAAGGGCTATTATCAGCTCCTATTACAGAGATGGCTGGAAAAAAAAAAAGCCAGTGCTTGTTTCAGTGATATAAGTTTCATTTCCTAGCTACCTTTTGTTCGAGGCACGATGGGCAAATTCTTTTACTTTGGGATGATGGGGTGGAGGGAGGCTCTGGTTAAGGGAGGGGTGAACTGAGGACTGGGCTGTTTGCTCAAGGGGAAGCTTTGACTGGAATGAAGCTTCTTCCTTTCAGCTTTCAGTAAAATGATTTGCTCTTTATTGATGAAGAACAAATACACCTAAATTTTTGGACAATATTTGACACCTATCTGGGTATAGAACTATAATACTGGGCAATGAATATCATATACTCACTGATTGTAAAGCATATGGTGAAATGGCTTTTCAGTGTCTCACCTGATAACGTTTTACCCTCATTTACCACATAGGACTTTGGACCTATCAGATAAAACTGATCGACAATGCTTATATTAATAAGCTTCTGATTATAAATTGCAAAGAAAATGATGCATCTTCCTCAAGCCTTCTGTCATTGTACTGTGTTGGATAAATGCATATGAGATCACTTACATTCAGTTTTTTTCTTCCGTTTGTATTATAGTAAAAAAAAATCTGTGGTTTACTACACTTAGTATTTTAAGATCTCAGGACAGTCTAAACAATATTATTTAGCAATATTTAAGTCTCAAAATCAAAATATGACTACCAGATATTGGTTAAGAGTGCATCAGTTCATGTATCTGTGTTTATATTGGCATTATCTCTGATTTAGGAGGTGGAGAGAAAGACTGGTTGCCCTCTAACTGCCTCTGCTACTTCTTCTAGTTGTTAATATTCTCGTATCGTTATTTTTAGACATGCTGCCATTATTTAAGACCTTAGCAAATCTTGACCAATAAGGACAAAAAGCTCCCCTGTAGGAAAAAGAGGAAGCACTTTGGTGTCAATTTATTTTCTTGACAGCACACCATGTTTCTTGCTACTGAATGTATAAATGTTATTAAAATTAGACGAAAAGAGGGTGTTAGTTATAGTCTCGGTCATGATTGCTCAGTGTTGCAAAAGGACAAAATCAATCAGTTTATTTATAACTGATACTTAAGGAATTTGCTATTGATGTAGGCATTTTACTTAATTTTTTTTTATACAGTAACCATTTTGCAGTACTTATGTTTAGAGTAATTAGTGTATTCCACAAAGAATGGTATCGTAGTAAAGTAATCTTTGAACTTGCACAAACCAGAAGTGCCTATGGACTTGTGAATCAATGTGCATTTGCTTTTCATTTTGAAAGATTACTCAAATTATGTCTCAAATAGTCTGAAGATTTTGACTGATGTTAGACCTCTGGAGCTGTTAAGACAGATGAGACTGTTTGTGAAAGCAGTTGTGGTGGAGAGTGGGTTTTATTTCTCATGTTTTGCTCAGAGTATGTGAAATCTCCCTAATTTGTGATGCAAAAATGAATTTTAAAAGCTGGCATAATCACTTTGAGAGATTTCAAGCGGGACACTTGACATTCCGCTGCTTCTCCTAGTGCCTGAACAGGGATCACTGCTGACTCTGGGCTCTATATTTTGAGGGATTTTGGGGGTTGGGACAAACACCTAAGTGATGGAGAAACTGATTTTCTGCATCAAATATTTGTGGTACTTGGGAAAGGAGCATATTAGTTCACGGTAGATGATGCTGTTTTTTCATATGCAAATAAAACTGAATTAGTCAAAGTTAGCATTATCATCTTGTAGCTTTCTGTAATGTCTTGCCAACTACAGGCAGTACTTACTTCATTGGCTGTTGGCAGTAAATGTTTGTATTACCACACACTGTTGTGTTGGGTTTTTTTATCTACTGCACGCAGCTGATTTTTTGAAAGTAAAGATGTAGGGGGATATTATATCCGTAAAACCTAGGGATTGCGTGTCTGCAAGTGTAACTGCCTCGAAGTCTTAGAAACAAATTTTGTGATCCACTTTCTAGAGATATTGTGTCCAATTAGTTTCATTGGCAAAAATGTACATCAAATCTGGCTTTGGACCTAATGTTATTGTTCACCAAGCAGAGACAACTTTGAACCTGTAAAGGTGGGTGTATCTGTTAGAAATGTTTTGATCGTGATCGCTTACTTAGCCAAAAAAAGGAAATACATTGTAAGCAGCTGAATGTGTCTATTCATTGCTGATGAGATTCTGAATAATCTATAGCAGTTAAAAAAAAAAATAAATGTACTCAATCCCTACAAAAGATCTATTAACTTCAAAACAAATTGAGATAGAATGTTGCCTAAGAGACGAACTCAATAAAATTGTACCCTCGTTGCAGACAAGTAATTGGAAATGAAGCTTGAAAAATCCATATTATATAATTTCTTTATTGTCCAAAATTGAGCATAGAAGGATGATCTTGTGATTAGGGCAATGGACCAGAAAATAGGCAATTCTAAGTTTAATCACTGGTTCTGCCTTGCCCTCCATGTGTGATATAGACAAAATAACTTCTCCTGGTTCTCAGCTACATAAAATCACAATTTATAATAAGATTTAAGTTTTTCATAAGCATAAGGTGCAACCAACTGATGTGAAATATAAATTTTGACTAAGTAATAGTCATAAGTTAAAATTTGGTTCTCTCTGAAAGTAATTATGCATGAAAAAATATTTCCCTCTTTTGTGTCACTGCCACCTCTCTGGGCCTGCTCTGCTTTGATAACTGCTGTGGTGACTTTATCAGTAAATATTTTCCTTTTGACAATCTTTTAAAAACATGATATGTTTTGTCTTTGTGCTTACCAGGTTATTGGGGGTGTATATCTTATATAGGAAGTCAAATAATATTGTTAGTCTAATTATTCCTAGAAGTTAATTAAAACGCAGCAAGAATGTATTGTGGTTTGTCCAGTTACAACAGTTCTAATGTTCCCAGTGCAAATTACCTAATTAACACCAAAGAAATCTCGTTAACAATACAGTTATAAATTGTTATTGAGAAACTTATAAATATGTACACCTCTCTGGTGTCCTGTTCACCCTTCTGACCCTCCAGGTGACCAGGCTGCTGAGAACTCAAGGGTTGTAGTGAGTTGTCAGCATTCCCAGTTCTTTGGTAAAAGTCTTGTTATTTTGATGGAAAGAGGATGTAATAGTAT
Organism: Tringa tobata; assembly: GCA_033628505.1. Taxonomy (NCBI): domain Eukaryota; kingdom Metazoa; phylum Chordata; class Aves; order Charadriiformes; family Scolopacidae; genus Tringa; species Tringa tobata. The sequence goes on along the minus strand of JAHREE010000354.1, from coordinate 1,088,970 downwards.
GTTGTTGTTTTTAACAGGAGTGACTGACTTTTTTTTTTCCATACACTATCCCCTGCTGTACAGTGGTGTGAAATTATAGCAAATTTGATCCTATAAAACTGGTCCTTTTTTCATTACTGTGCCTGTAGTTCTGTTTGTTGATTATTTATAGCAGCTCCGACTTTCCTTCTTCTTATCCTGTATGTGTATATGCAGTTGCATTGTGACTGAAGTACTGACTGGAAGATGATTAAAAGTTTAGGTGTGGAGATAAACACCTCAAAGTTCAGAATCTGGAATGACAAGCTTTCTTCTATTTCTTTTTTTATTTTTTTAATGTTAAAATAATTGTTCACAGTACTTGAGGATTGAAGTTTGCAGTGAAGCATACCTGCAGGTTTTTATTCTTGTGCTTCAGAATTTGAGTGGGGGGAGTGCTTGGATTTCCTTCTTAAACTCATAGGTTAGATGGCTGAGTGAAAGATAGAAATTTTTTCTGAGTATTTCTGGTAACAAATCCACTGTATACATCCCATTTTGTGAGTTCCCAGTTCTTCGCATCAATGACTTTTTTTTTAAATCTCTTTAGAAAATTTTTATGCATCTTTCTGCTTTACCAAGTTGCTTCTACTATAATTTTGGAACAATTAAGTGGCAAACGGGAAAATCTTTAGATAATCCTCCACAGAAATCTCCAAAAGGAGATGAAGTAAATGAGGTTTAATGAAAAAAAAGGCCAAGAAAGTAGAGATGGTCTCAAAAATAAACAGAGAGCAGTGGGACACGCTAAGGATCCATTTGTCCAAGGTGGTGAAAGGATTCCAGGCTATGGGTGTGGGCAGAGCTCTCCTAACTTGGAGGTGTGGGATATGCACCAGTGGTTAAATACGGATAGAAACTTGTCTATTGCAGGGCTAGAGTCAGTCTGGTTTCCATTCTGTTATATATAAATAATATACATATACTGTGCTACACCTCACTCCCACAGCCTAACACAATGAAACCCCTCCCAAACACTTTTATAAAGTTTTGTGAAACATAGCTCTATGAATAATAGCTGAAAATAAAAATGTGATTTATTGCAGATGTAGATTTAAAACTTGGAAATATTGGCTGTACTGAGATACAAACAACAACAAAAATACAAGAATGGCTCTGCAAGATTTTCCAATAAACTTTTGTAAATGATTGTTTGGCCATGAGGAGCTGCAGAAATGTAGTGAGGTAAATATATATATTACTGAGAGTTTTGGTTGGTGGCTGTTTGACTTCCTTGTTGTTTGAGGGTTTTTTAAGATAAAAAGACTTATTCCTAAAAACACAGATTGAGTGAAAAATATAAAATAGAAAAAGTGTTGGAGTTATGGACAAATACATGTTTTTTTAAACGTTGTAATTTTTCATTATGAATGGCTTCAAAATTTTCATAGGCTAAAAAAAAGAAATTGTTTTTTGACTTGAGATTAGGTTTTTATGTTTTGTAAGTGCCCTAGCGGTCAAATTAGATTGTGTGACAATTATGCAGATTAAATTATCTTAAATGATCGCTGTAGGAGCTATTATTTGTCCCACTCAGATGGTACAGTAGGTAAGTAGATAATGAGTATTACAAAATAGGCTGATAAAAATGTTTTCTAGTAGTGTGGGATGCTGTTGAGTTTTGTCAATCATAATATAATTACATATGAGAAGATATAACTTGGCTGCACAGTTTTCACAGCCATTAGGCACAACCAATAGGTGCTGAAGAAGGATGGGGATGTGAGAGAAACTTGTGGTTGCATTAAATTTTCATGTGTGCTGCTAGAACAGATATGAGGGGTTTGAGTTGCCAATGGCAACAGTTGAATCTTCCTGAAACTTGTGGTTTCACGGTTTGCCTAAAAGCACAGATTTCATTGTTTCTGGAAGTCTGCCACAAAGCAACTGATATTGTGGGACAAGAAATAGCGGTTCTCCTCTTGTTACTATGCATGCACTCAGACTTGTACCTCCGTGCTTTTTATTTCTTACCTGGATCAGGAAAATATTTTACTGAAGTTCATCTTTGGAAACATATCTCATATTTAGAAAATACATGGAAAGTCCCATTTTTTTAGCATAGATCTTCATCTAGAACAATTCTGTAAGTTATGATAATTTAACCAGTATTATATTTAAAAAAAAACTGTTGTCAGAAAAGATTGGTTTTATTTGATGGAAAACCTTGAAGGACAATGTCTGTAAATAGCATAAAGCAGACAAACTGCAATGCTTTCAGAAGAGTTTACAGAACTGCATTGTTGATTTGTTTATGTATGTATTTTATACAGTTAGAGAATCACACATTGCGCTTTTTTATCTTCAGAAGAAACGTTGGCATCAGTTAAAAACCAGTGATAAATGACTGTTTGAAATTCCCATTAAAGTTAATGGAAAGCAGTGCTGAGCTTCTCATGTTCAGCTTTGGACTGACTTAAAACAAAATTTAAAAATATCGTTCAGCTGACCAGTTTTAGTCTTCTTGCTGCCTATATTTTTCCCATATGGTATTAAAGTAAACATCTTCATCCTTGCGTGTTGTAAAATGTTAAAACTAGTACTGTATACAATTAGTCAGCAGAGAGCTACCATATTCTAATGTTTTTATCCTCATCAATTTTATTCTATTGTTTTTCCATCCTGAGGGACACACATGCTAAAAGAAATGCAATTAGGACACTGGGATTGCAAATTCTTCCTCATTTGTTTTATAATGTCTTAATAACTTCTGTCAATTACTTTTTATTTTTTACTGGGGATCTTTATCTGCTCAAGTTTTCGCTTGAAAATGGTTTTCCCATTGACTTGGTGTCTCAGGTGGCTGGGGACTGGAAAACAAACTTTTCAAAAGGACATGAGAGTGTGAATTTAGTTTCTGAACTGGCTCCACTAGAATCAACAGAAAAACTATTCCTTGATTTACTAGGTCAGGTGAACTGCCCAGGTTTCTTGTCCAGCCTCTACAGCAGAACCAAGTGCCCATAAATGCAAGTAATTTTCTGACCAGTACACTGAAAAAAAAAATTACAATCAGGAAATCAAAGAGCAGAAATGGAATGAATGGAGTGAAAAAATCATATCTCGTTTAGCCAAAAGTTTTGCTGATGAAAAAGATGCAGAAGCATTTATTTTAGACTGGAAGATGACTTCCATCTTCACCTCTAAATTCTCTGTAAAGCAAGTAACCTGTCCTTTTCTTACAGAGAATACTCGGAAAGTCCTTACTTGGATGATGAAAAGCATAGCTAAAAATAAAATAAAATTTTTAAAAATATATCTTTCTTTTGCTCTCAGACTTGACTAAGGCATATGACATCTGAAAAGTGTTGTACCTTAATTCCAGGCTGTAAAATACTGTAGGCTGGTCCTTTTGCCTTTCCTGATGCAGTTGTGTAATTTTGGGGCCAGAAGGAGTAATGACTCTTTATTCCAAAGTCCTGCAGCGTTTGTTGAGGCAGATTGTACTTGAAGAGCTTTTCAGAGCCCCCTCCCATAATACTTTCGTCTTTTCTTGTTTAACAGTAATTTAATCTGATGGAACTAACACCAATTTAAATGTATGTTGTTATTTCATTTATCTGCATTATGTCTCAGGATTACAAAACAAAATAATTCTTAGAAAATTCACTAAATAAGTCAAAATTCAACAGTCGCTTTCACCTCTGTCTATTTTGTAGTATATTCCCCATTCCTAGTGGCGATACTACTGTTTGGAGGTTCCTTATCTAGGCTGTTAAATCATGTACTTTGTAATTTAAAAAAAGAAAAAAAAAACACACCCAAAACCTCAACAGCAACAACTTTCTAATATTCTATTTATATTTTTATACTAGCATTTTAAAATACATTATTTATCTCACTGAAACTAGTAACACTAGTAGATGGTCAGTAGAGACAAATATGGGGCTGGCAAGCACTGAACGTGCAAGTACAGATGAAAGTCGGCGTGGTCATTTTGGGTACTACATTAGTTTATTAATATATGTTGTCTGGTCTTCATTTAACATGAAAAAATACATATTTATTCTGTTGCCATTCTTGCACTCTTCTTCACTATTTTATTTGCTTAAGGACAGGAGTGCAAAATTCGGTTCTAGTGAAAAAGAGTATGCATGGGGCTCTCCTGAATCTCGCACAAGCTCTGAACTAGTTAAAGCTTTTGTTCACTTATCATTTCTTGTTTCCCCTTGTAACCCAGAAATAGAGTAGGATTTTTGATGAAAGGAAGCGTACAGGCATTTGATGTGAAATATCTAGTAAGTCAAAGCAAGGAATTAGCTTCATGAAGTTTAATGGTTTTGCTTTGTTTCAGCTTTCCATCTTTATTTGCAATAATGGTCTTATTTGCGTGGTACAAACATGTCTAGATACAGAAAGCGTTCTGCTGGCCTTCAGCTGCTCAGGATTAAATCATCAGAGTTTGTAGGAAGTTTCTTTCTAGCTTAAATGTTGGCAATACTTCATCACCTCCTGTTCTTTCTTTGATTAACAGAACAACCTCTTGTGCTATTTACTCACTCTGTGTGTGTCCAGTTTCCTAGAGACCCAACAAAAAAGTCATAATGGAAAATTCTATTTCTGAAATTTTGTCCCAGATGTCATTGCCAGTGTAACTCTCTTTTCCCTGTTTTTTTTTCTTTAAGCATTCCTACCTGCTGCAAGGCTGGCTTTGTGCCTCCCTGCCCCCCCGCCCCCATATGTTCCCCATTTTTAGTGTGTTTCGATATTTTAGCCCTCAGGCCTTTACTTTGAAATGTAGAAACTGTAATTTTTGGACTGCCCCTCTAATCTTTACAGTCCCCTCTGTCTCCTCTTGTATCAATAGATTTTTATACTATATAAAAGCGTTTTCATTGAGATCTTAACATCCTTGATCACATCTGTGAGGTCAGTGATGATCTTTGTAAAAGTGCTAATGGGAAAATGTTAAAAATAACAAAAATGGGGAATAATTAGGTGTACTCATGCTATCTCATGAATTTAGAGCATAAAATAGAAGGAAAAAATGACAATCTTACGTGAAATTTAAAGTTTAGGCATACTAAAAAAGAAACCCACCCCAAAACCAAAAGAACTCCTGAAACCAAACCTAAGTAATTTGACTCATGAACTAAAAAAAATATTTCATTTAGAGTACTTTCTACTCAAGTTTTTTTATTTTTTTCACAGAGAAATCATATGGCTCCCATCAATCCCCTTCTGTGCAGGGAAGGGAAAACTGTAAAAACACTTCCTTACCCTATTAACATGAAACTGCGCGGTTTTAAAGCAGAAAAGGAGTAAGAACCTCCTCCAACTCTGTTCTATGAGAAAAAAATTCAATTGCCTTGTGAACACAGATTCTCACCATTCTACAGACTATTCACCCACACCTTTGTTACAAAGCTGGGAAGGTTTTGGAGAAGTTTGATGAGGACTCACTCTTTCTTTTTGGGTCCTCCACATGGAATTCAGTGCTGTAAGTGTGGAGAAAATGTTTGCTATTGGGCTAGCAACAGAAAGGAGATGAAGTGATACGGTATCTGCATTGGGAAGTAGAGGTGCAGGCAGAGACATTAGTTATGTACGTGTGATTTAAAAAAAAAATATCAAAAATCAATCAAACAAAAAACCACAAACAGAAAAAGCACTGAACTTTGAAGTTCATAGTAAAATGTCTGGTGTTCATGTGTGATGTTGAAATTAAATATGACTCAGATAATTGAACAGTGTCAGTATTAATGGTTTAAGGAAGGAAGCAGTAACAAAGAATTGCCCTACACTTGAAAAAAATGAATGAATGTGTGTGAACATCTGAAAAAGCCACATATCTCCAAGGTGTCTGTGTTCTGTCATGATACGCTAATTATGTTGAACTAATATTTTGTTTTGAGAAGCATTTCTCTCCATCTTTCATAGCAAATAACTGAAAATGACTTTTCCAGGTCACACTCACTACATTTCTCTGTCCTGAGGTGAGGATTGGCCATTATTGGCATCACTCATAAGCCTTGACCAAAAGTAGTGCAGTATCATCATAGTCATTTGTCTGTCATTGCAGAGTTTCATCATCGCCCGTTAAAAATCTGCTCTGATAGTTGTGGCTATCACAGAATTTTCTATTCTTCACCCTACTCCATGAAACTTTCTGAATGCAAGACGTTAATGCTAAAATAACTGCTATGAATGCAGATACAATAGGTTATAGTACAATATTTTTAATTTTTCAATAATGTTATTTACATTTTACACTGATGCTAATGGAAAGGAATGGAACATCCTGCCTGTGGCTGTGCAGCAGCACAACTCTTGTATTTATTCTGTGTTATGCTGTAGAAGTCTCACTTTTTGGAGCAATGTTATTGTGATACAAATGAGAAAGATCTTACAGTACAATATAATTTTTTTCTAGGCATTTAAATTGCATATGTTTGTAAGTCCCTGCCTGCATCATCTCTCCATTATGTAACTTCTTATGGGAAAAGCTGCTTCACTATCTGGGAAATTGCTGTCAAACTTCTCCAGAACATATTTTCAGGGGACAGCAGGGTCTGCCTGCATAAAAGAAATCACCCTGTTCTCAGTGACTACCAAGGATACCTTATGATCACAGTAATTGACACGTTGGTTGGAATAACTTTCTTAAGAAACTATTGTTGGAACAAGTATGGCAAGCAATTTGTTATGAATTAATGAGGGGAAAATAAAAATACAGTATAAAAAATATAGTAAACCACAAATTATTGCAAATAAAATATCGGAATAAAATATAGTAACATTTTCTGGTAATTCAGCAACTGTTAGTTGGGTTACTGCTGCCCCTGGGTAAACTGACATTTTCATATGCACTAATTAGCAAAGAGGTCAAATAAAATTTCAAATAAAATAGTTCATTTATGGCATTTTTGCCTCTATGGAGGAACTAATCTCAAATAAACTCTGGAATAGGAAGTAAAACACTAGGTGTATCCATTCTACTTGCCAGGGCTGGTTATTATCTACGGCTAATTAACTGCGAACAAAATGAAGAAAAATACGTTCGTGTATATATACATATTTTTAATCGTATTTTTTAATGAAGGCTGGAAAATTGCTGTGTGCTGAAGTACAAGATAATGTTGACATGCGTACATACACACACTTGCTTTTGGATGTATTTAAAGGCTGGAGCACATAACAGCAATTCCAGGGCTGCCCTGTGAAATGAGAAACATTCTACCATCCCTTCCACTCACTCAACGTGTCTGCGATGCTGTGTGTTGGGCTGGCGGTAGCAGGGAGCTCTTTTGCTAATTGGTGCATATAGAAATACCCAATTACACAGGAGCAGTAGTGACACGAATAGAAACAGCTGAAGTACCAGAAGAAATGATAAACTGTTATTTGCAAGCCAGCCACAACCTCAATTCTTGTTTTAATCACAGAATTCCCCTGTTAAAAATATGGTTGCATTAGCTGGAAATTTTATCTCCATGAAAAATGGAAGAATAAATGACTAAACGTTTAGCAATAGCATCATCCATGCCCTCCAAACCAGTGTCTACAACACAAGTGTTTGTAGGATTATATTCCTGTCTAAAACACCAACATTATTCTGTGTTTTGTCTTAATGAAAAGCCAAAACATTGTCTGAGTTCGACGGTATGTCTCAGTTCCCTGATTTCTTCAGCCAGAAGATCATACACATTTATACACAGAAGTGAGTGGAGCTAAATCCTAAAGCTGCTGTTAACATTAGCAAAGCTGCTACTTGGTAAATTACAAATTTCTACACAATTAGTTTTGAAAAATACCATTTGTTTCTTCTCAAAATACTTTATAAAAAAAAAACAACTGTGCATTTGAAATGTTCACTTAAACAAAGACCATGATTGTTTTTATATTCCATTGAAATAAATCATATAACTGTAATGGCATCAGTTACATTTCTTTGCAAATTAACTGATATATAAAGTTGATATTTACAATGTGTTAAGTGCTTTTTGTTCAGTATTTTTCACTACCTAATTACCTCCATTCATTTTGTATAGATGGATTTGCTTGTCTCTGCATAATGATGCATTTTTATATATTCATCCATCATGCATTATTACAGTGTGCTGTTTCAGAATATAAAGGTTTCATGAGGATGAACTTTGTGGGATGGTTTTCCCCATAAAAGTTAAATGGAGCCAATTTTAACTCTAATAAAGTCAGAAAAGGGAGGTATTTGTCAATAAGAGCTGGTAAAAGGTTTCATGTAAAGACGTGGAGAAAACAAATTTTAGAAATGCACAATTTTAAAATGCTTATATCGATATTTTTCATTTTATCCTCCATAAAGAATTAATCTTGGGCAAAATCATTAATACTATCAAACTGTCATTTGATACTTTTGAAATATCCTAAAACAAATGAAATTATTATTTTTTTTTTTCCCTGAAACAAAGGTAATCTTAGTCTCCTATTCAAAGCTTCACAAAAACCAAACCAAGTTCAGTTTTCCCCCATGTGAAGTCAGTTGAGTGTGGGCTTCTGAGCAGGGTGAAGGTGAAAGAAACATGATACAAGCAATTAATTTCTGGATTATTGATGCCATACATTCATGGCACATGCTCATTACCTCTTTTTATTTCAAAGTCTATGTATAGTATAACATATAGAATCATAGAATTTTCTAGTTTGGAAGGGACCTTTCAGATCGAGTCCAAGATGTGGACTTGATGGAATTATATATGCACATGTAATTTTTCAGTAGGCAAAATAAACCATCAGAGATCTCTTGTGATCCACGGTACGTACATAGTGACGACGATGTAGCCATTTTCACTGCTTTATTTGGAGTATTTTATCTCTCTCTGAAATCATGGAAGCGATTTTCTCAGTGTTTAGAGTTGAAGTACTAATAGTACTTTAAAATTTCTGGGGTATTGGAAAAATTCTTCAGGTCCCATCTCAAATCTATCCTGAGCAGGAGTGAATCCTTGAATGCTGTCCTGTGCCATGTGCACTGGGAAAGAAAGGCTTTATTGTCCTTCAGCTCTTTTTGTCCTTAATGCTTTATTAAGGATACACAAGACATTCATATGTAACTCATGCCCTTGTTTTGGTTTGCTACTTCCAGAAATATCTAAAAGGTTGGGTTTTTTTTAATTTTAATAATCTATTTTTTGTATCTAAAAGAAGAGATGGTATTTATTTTATACATTACAAAGAGGGCAAAGTCTTTTCTTCACTGAAGTCTATGGAGAAATGTCCACTGAAGCCAAGTTTTCCTCAGAGAATCCTAATGGCAACTGCTTTGAGGACTTTAAAAGTCATTCTTTTCTACGTTAATCTACAGTTGTTTTTCAGGTAAAACGTGAATAATTCTGTTATCTTTACAGGAATGTGGTTCTAAGTGCACCTTCAAGACTGGTTTTCAGTTTGTTTGTTTGTTGTTCTGTTGTTTGTTTTTTTTTTTTTAAATCAAATTAGTAGTTCCAAGTAAATTTTTGACAGCTGAGTTGTTGGTATTTACTATATCCCAATATTACACTGAGGGCTGCAGTCAGCTTTCAAAATATAGAATTGCGATATGGATGGTAAACAGATAATTTTCCACATTTGTTGGTTAATGACTGTGCTAACCCTTATAGGCAAAAAATTTTGGGCTAATGGTACTTATATTGATATGCTCACCTCACTTTTTTGAGCAAGTCAATAAAAGATAAGGGCAAATTCAGCTCAGAAACTCCCAGTGCGCAGTTAAGTGTTGCAGTTGGTGGAAGACGCATTGAGACAGCGAGCTTTTGGTGGGTATGGGTTTCTTTTGTGGGTACAGTGAAAACATGCTCTGGTTTTGAACAGAGGCAGTATTTGGCAAACTGCAGCATTACCAGACCTCGGAATTTGTTTAACGATGCTTTCAACTTGCCTGTTGTTGCAGTTCTTGCCTTGGCTAGTGGTTGGACCCCTGGTTGGTGGGAATGATGGACCACTGCTCACTCTGCCACCAGGTTGAAGCCCCCTCGTTTTTGTTGTCAGTGCCATTGCAGTGAGTCACAAACTCATATCTTTAAATACAGAAGATTAACTAACTATTAAGAGTTTGGGGACTGCATACTTTGAACAAAAGTTGGCTACTGGAGTATCATGTCTCATGTATCATGTTAATTAGTTATTGCCTTGGAGGCAAGCTTATTTACTGAAATATGAGTTTGCCAGGCCTCTGAAGTGTATTTTTACTTCTACATGTTACATGATGAAATGACGCCTCAAGCTGTGAAGATCAACAGAAAATCATTATTTTTAAGAAAAATCTAGTCTAGGCTGTGCAATGAGCAGGACTGTGAGGGGTGGACGTTCAATGTCTTGCAAATGAAGACTAGGTGAAGGTAAATTTTTGGGAAGCACATAAAAAACTTCAGTTGACAATCTTATTCCTCTGGAATGTTGCTTTTACCAGCGCTTTGGTTCTTTTAAGTGTCCTTTATTTGCTATGTTCTCTGAAAATCACAGTACAAAAAAAAAAAGGGGGAAAAAAAATATTTCTTTGCCAATTCTTTCAATTAGAAATATTATAAAATAGATGTGGCAATCAGTGGGCGGGGAATAGGTTTTAGAAGGAATAAGTTGATAATAGCAGGGTAATTGACTTATCGTGTCTTCCCTGGAGTTACCTAAAATGCATTGCAAATCATATTGTAAAGTTATATATGTATGTAAATAAATCACAGATGTACGCTCCTTAGGTTTTAGTCAATCATGGATAAGCTACCACCTAATGGGACTCATAATAAAGATCTAAAGTTTTAAATTAGGTAATGCCATGAATATATGCAATTAAAATCTAAGAAGTTTAATTTAATTTAAATTTTTATGCTTCCTCCTTTACATGATGCTGGAGAGATGATTAAAAAATGTAAACGTTGGTTTCACACTGAAAGTTATAATAGGTAATAGAGTGACATTATGTGAAAAAGACTGTGGTAATTTTTAGTAGTTGACACTGAAGTTATTTTGGAATATATAAATTTTTGTGAATATAGTTTCGGTATCCCAGATAGAAAAGGTGGTTTTCTTCCCAAAAGTTGGGAAGGAAAAATGCCTGACAATCCAGTTAAAATGATTGGAAGACTGTGTTGTTCTCATGTGGTGGTGAAAATCAGGTCTAATGCACCCACAGAGGAGAACACAGAAGACATGTTGTTTCCAGAAGTACATGTTAATGTAGTTTAACCTTTGTGCTTCTGGAAGCTTAGCATAGAAAAAGTTTCATTTTTTTTCCTACATGCTTGGCACTAATTGCTCACTCCTCTGATCCTCAGGGGCAAGAATGTACATTTATTGAGGTGAAACGCAACAGTGAAAGACAAATTGCCTGTCAGGTTGGTTGAACTTGTTGAATGCACTGGGACATTTATGAATCATGCACAAAATCACCTTTGCTAGTCACAGGGAGAGTTAAATCTGGAAAAGGGGATGATTTGAGGGTGGTGCACACTTCTCCACACCTCCAATACTATCACTTTGCCTTTGTGGTGAGGGGACCAAGGCAGCTTTATTGTGAGATATGTTTTCATACAATGCCTTCAGGATAAAAAAAAAAAGAGGAAAGAATTAGTTCCTCGTGATCCAGTCTAAGCATGGATAATGCTGGCTTTTCTCTTACACCAAAAGAGGAGGAGTTCTGAGAAAACGGGGGAAGAACGAGCAGTTACCCGACCCAGAGCACAGTGTGCTCCATCCACTGGGCCTACATTCAATAGGGCTACAGATATTTTTGAACCCTCGTTACAGTTTTAAATTAATAGAAGACATACAGAAGAAGATTCCTATTAAATACAAATATACAGGCAATAAATTTAACAGAAACAGGAAATATAACAGCTCTATGTGACTCCATGCTTAAATCAGACTATTGAAAGCCATGTTTTATAAAACAATGTTGAGTCCTCACTTATGACAAAACATTAAGTCTTGAAAACTGATAAATGGTTTTCTTACTGAAGAACGCAAATGACACTTTGAAAAACTATCCCTTACCTAAATGTCTGGTATTTTTAACTTGATTTCAAGACAGCTTTTCATCGCTCATGTCACGGATTACCACAAATGTTTCAATCGGTAACCCAACTTGAAATCATCTCACACCTAAAAGAAAAAACAGTAATTTACCTTTGTTTTAAAAATTTCTTTGGTTAACTCTTGCCTATTCATTCAAAAGTAGAGTATTGCCTATGAACTTGGCTATCTTGGCTACCTAGATAAAAGACTGAAGCTTGATTGCCTAGAGTGTAATTCCTCCTCACCTAAAAACATGTAACTACAGAAGGGTTAAATGAAATCCTTTACTGTAGAGTGAAGATGTAAAAAATGTAACTAAAAATAAGCCCTGTTTCAGCTTGTGAGGACAGGAGGAGCAGAAGAGAGGGTTAGACAATCCAAAAATAGTCTCCTTATATCTACAAATTCACAGTAAAGGCATATTTCATTTTACATGAAAATAAGGTTTTTCAAAGCAAAAAGCCAGCAGAGTTATCCGTAACAGCAGCAATTTTTCTCCAACATATTTCACTGTCAGAGGATTGTATGAACAGCAAAAAGCTGCTTTTCAATATACAGATATTTTTAAAATATCCCCAGGAGATGCTTTTCCTAGAATATTATCGATGGTCTGTTTTCCGATGGCATTTGTATTGCAGATAACCTCTTGCTGTCCCGGGGAAATTGCACCTAAGTGGTGTTACCTTTCAGAATTGGGAGCCTGTTTATACCAGCAGAATATCTGGGCACCAAAAAAATTAATTTGCAACATTTTTCTCTGCGAGGCTCACGCCGCTCTCCCTTCTGTAGGATGTTTCTGCTGCTGCTGCGCGGTGTAAAGTAATGCAGTGTGACTGATACAAGCTGATGTTACACTTCACAGCACAATGCTTCATAATGTGTTATGTCAATGAGAGCGTTTAATAAAAAAAAAAAAAAGTAATTCTCCAGAAAGAACTAATAAAAGAATCTAAGAATAACCTTCCTTCTCCCCTCCTCCCATATCCCACAAAAAAAAAAAACAAACAAACAAAAAACAAACCACAAAAAACACTGAGAGCAGAAAGCAATCTGTGTTTGACAAACAAAAATAAGTTCTGGAGGATCCACAGCAGTAGGTTGTTGTGTAACATACTTTTAGCTGAATTAAGCAGGGAAAATATTGCTCTCCATAATCAACTTATTTGAATTTATAAACTTT
>JAHREE010000354.1:973940-1065995 GCA_033628505.1 Tringa tobata | reverse complement strand
AATGGGAGTAGCAGGAGCTCTGCAATCAGGTCCATATGTGTTTATATATGTGTGTGTATGTATATGTGTGCCAGTATACATTAAAAACATTTTTCGCAATTTTTTTTTAATCTTAGAATCTGGATTCTAGAGAAGCTATCTCACATTATACGAAACTTCAGTATTTTTTGGTTGATGTTTTTATATCATTTTTTTTTTTCTGTGTGGGACGTGCTCATGGTATAGTAATATAAGACCACAACCAACTATCACAGAGCTTTTAATCACACAAAAACCTGCATGTGAGGGAGGAAGGGAACTATGGTCTTTACTGTGTTTAAAAAAAAAAAAAAAAAAAGAGAGGAAAAGAAACCAAAAAAGCCCACATGATTATGCTAGTGTGTATGTCTGTGATTTATTTCTGGTCTTAAAATACTAAAATACTAAATGCATGTAGATATAGTCCTTCCAATTAAAAAAAAATATATAGTAAGACAGGAAACAGCTTAGAGAAGAACAAATAGGGTATCCTAAGGAAGCAAACTGTTCATTTTAGCCCAGCTGTGGAGCGTTCATCAGCCCTGAAGCTGAGAGGGATGCGATGCCATGGGACTGCATTAGAACAAAGTTTAATCTACTCCAACGTGAGTGTTGCAGGCATAAAGAAAAAGCCAAACAGGTGGGATTTCTGAAATTTTCCAATCACTTCCATTTTTCAAATTATTGTTATTTATTTTTTTCCACTTGTCTTGGGCTCATACATTTTGATCTTCTTATGACAGTATCACCAACCCTTTAAATAATGTGTGTACCTCTTTACCCTTATTTCTTTATTACATGATTTTTAAAACATTTTTAGCATGTTGCTAGTTTCGTGTGGAAGTGGCCAATCTAGAGGAAACTCAAAATTTTCAAGAATTTAATTTAGTTTTACTTTATTTTACTTATTCTTTATTTTTGTCTATTTCCCCACCCCCTCAGTTATATAACTGCTGTTTCTTTTTTTTTTTTTTTCCAAGCGACTTGCTTCAAAACATTTTATCTGTTTAGCACAGTACATCCCAAGCTATTGAACATATCAGCAAAGACAAAATGTGGCAGCTGTAGCCGCAGGTAACTCACAAATGGGCTGCATTCACAACTGAGAGAGCGGAGGAAAAAGCACGACTTGCTCGGCTTAGCTGTAACTGAGTTAATTATTTGCTGACATTGATATTCCATGATAATTGCCACATTTCACAGGATTCCACAGAGATTCAAAGGTTACCAGGTGATAAACCAAACTGAAAGAAATGAAGTCAGGAAGTTTGTGAACTGCAGATAGCTGGAAACAGTATGGCAAGAATAGTGTCAGGAGCAGCTGAGGGAGCTGGGGGTGTTCAGCCTGGAGAAAAGGAGGCTGAGGGGAGACCTTCTTGCTCTCTCCAACTCCCTGAAAGGAGGGTGTAGCCAGGGGGGGTCAGTCTCTCCTCCCAAGGAACAGGCAATGGGGCAAGAAGAAATGTTCTCAAGTTGCACCAGGGGAAGTTGAGGATGGATATCAGGAAAAATTTGTTTACCGAAAGTGTTCTCAAACCTTGGCAGAGGCTGCCTAGAGCAGTGGTGGAGTCCCCATCCCTGGAGATATTTAAAAGCCGGGCAGACATGGTGCTGAGGGACATGGGTTACTGGTGGTTTTGTCCGTGTTGAGTTGATGGCTGGACTTGATGATCTGAAAGATCCCTTCCAACCTTGACAATTCTATGATTCCATATCACCACAAGCTCGTTCTCTTCTTATACCTCCTGTAGGTACCTGTTCCTGACCTCGAACAGAGCCAAGCACCAGGCTCCATGTGCTTTTGTGGCCTTCCATGGTGAATCCCAGACTTGACTGTGGCACTTTCACAGCATGCTGGGAAAGGGTTGCACAGCCAATAGTTGTGCACCGACACCTCACACTTTCATAACACGGCTAATTCGCTGAGTGGGACTTTTTTATGACTGTGGGTCTGGCTGAGGTCCTGACCACCTGGAGATCCTGGACCAATCTATGGCAAAACTCCCTTTTTATTCCCTGGAAAGGAGGACAGATGCTGAGATGAAGAGAAGCTCAGCCACCAAAGATAAGACATGTTAGGAACTGAGCATTATAGGTGGACAACAGCTACCAAGAGCTGTGAGAAGCAAGGTTTTCAGAGTGCAATGAGCAGGCAGTGTAGGTAGGTAGGGCAGTTTCTGGACAACAGGTCATGTAGTAAATTATTGATCCTATGGAGGGTTGATACATCTACGGCTGTGATGCACAAAGTTGAGACAACTTTGGGAGACACAGAATAGAAACTAAATTAGCTGGGAGAGCACTGGGGCAGGTCTGAGGGGTGAGGAGGGACAACACTAGTGAAAGGGGAAGAAAAGATGGTGAACTGTTGCCCCAAATCGTGCATAGTCTGATCCAAAATCCTTATTTAGGAGAGTGTGAGGATATTACTGCAGAGACAGAAACAAAACCACATGAAAGGACAGGCCACTGTCAGCTTAAAAAAAACGACCCTTACATTTCACAGAATCCCAGAATGGTATGGGGTTGGAAGGGACTTCTGGAGATCATCCAGGCCAACCCCCCTGCCAGAGCAGGGTCACCTAGAGCAGATTGCACAGGAACGTGTCCAGGCAGGTTTTGAATGTCTCCAGAGAAGGAGACTTCACACCTTCTCTGGGCAGCCTCTTCCAGGGCTCTGCCACTCTTACAGGAAAGAAGTTTTCCTTCCTGTTGAGATGGAACTTCCCATGTTCCAGTTTGTGCCCATTGCACCTTGTTCTGTCACCAGGCACCCTGACTGAAGAAGAGCCTGACTCCACCTTCCTGCCACCTGCCCTTTAGATATTGATCAGCATTGATGAGATCCCTTCATTTCTATGAACACACATTTCTAATGAGCTGTGGGTCATCAGGTACAGAGTTTTCATTTAGGAATACAGATTTTTCATGTTTACTGTCCAGACTTAAGTATTTCAGAACTTCCCTGGGGGGGTTATGTCGCACCCATGGCCCTGCAGGACCCCCTGGACTGTTCTGTCTCCCTTTCTCCATGGCAGGAGATTGGCCAGGCAGTGGCATCCACTGCTTTACCACATAACGGGGTACCAGAGCAGGGCCTTGGAGTCGCTCCTTTTGAAACAATAATCATCCACTTCTCTGTTCCTACATCCAAACTGTGAAACAAAGAAGCGTTACAATTATGCATATAAATGCCTCTCAGATGTGAAACTTCTGTGACAGTGTTTTTAGCCCCAAGAAAGTCAAGGTTATTTTGGGGTTTCTTTCAATTTCTGCAGTATAGATGCAGGAGGAGAAACGGATGGGCTGCTGGCTGTCAAAGACCTTTATCCATGCCACAGCAGTTTGGGCTTCTCACGCAATTATGGGAAATAAGCAGAAATAGAGTTTTCTAAGGCACAGCTGGGTACGAGTGAGGCAGGTTGAAAAACAAATTACGTGCAAAGTATGTTTTGTGCCTTGGATGTCTTTGTGTCTCGTGTCATTTACCCAAAGGTAAATACCTTTTTGGTATTTTTGTTTTGTTCTTTTTGGAACACAAGCAAATTGGAGAAAGTGACTTACATCTGATTTTAGTACCTACCTAAGCTAAAAAAAAAATCCACACAATCCCTCATCCCTCTGTAATGACTTAAAAAAAGGGGCAAAACATAGTGATCTGTATTGCAGAGCCTATTCAGGACAACAGTGATTTGTTTTCCAGAGCTCCTGAATGCAGATACTGCACAGATTAATAAGGAAAGAGGTAATTATTCAGAGTGGAGGATCTGGGGAGAGATGATGGGCAAGGGGATGAGGGCAGATAGGGACAGGTCTTCTACATGGTGGGTCACAACCTACTTTGCTGTTAGTGGACAAGGGCTCAAGGGCTTTAAGCTCGGAAGGGGCTGGCTCAGCGTGGTTTATAACCCTCAAAGTGACAGTTGCTTTCTGAATTTGAGTGTACAGAAGCTCAAACTTCATTCCTGCCCATAGCACAAAAGAAAACAGGTTTTTAATTTTGACTGTGCTGTTATGAGAATGCTTGACAGCCCTCTCCTTACAAGTGTCTGTGAGTAATTTAATTATTACTGTTTGCTGTGTGGTACCTCGGGGCCTGGGGGGAAGAGAGGGCTCAGCAACTCCTTTAGTTTCTCACAGCTTTCCCTAAGGTTTACATCCTCTGCCCTTTGGTAATCTCTCATTATCAGCACTCTCTAATTACCTTTTTTAACTGATTTGCTAGAGACTACTAAGGTTAGTAGTCTTGTTTGTTTTCCCCCAATAGCATCTCCCTGCTTTTCTGGACCATTGCAGGAGGTGGACAGTTATGATGATGACAGCAGCAACCACACTATGACTTGCATGTTCTTAACAGCTCTCTCAGGTAATTTCTACTTCTTTATTACTTTTTCTGTTTCGTTTACTGTTAGTGCCGTTTCTTGTTAAAGACGTTTTAGAATGAGAATGTTCATCTATACCTTAGTACTCTTTTTTTTTTTTTTTTTTACCATAAGACACGCTGTGCTTGCTCAGATGTTAAACACAGTCCATACAGTAGGCAACTGATGTCTCCCAAATGCACCATGTGCTAACCCATCTAGAAAAGGCATTTGGAATCAGACACCTTTTCCCAAGAAAGTTCCTCCTTTAACTGAAGGAAAATGTTCCCATTTTGCCTGCCTTCAACTATTTTGGGATTGTTCAGAAAAAAAGAACTTTAGCAGGCTGGAGGGAAACAGAAGTTGAAAAAATTCCTCAGTCTCCCTGAGGTCACTCTGGGTGCTGTGTCTGAGGTGTAACGTCTTTGTACACCCTGTAAATTCCCATTTGTTAACTCCTCAATATATCTTTGGTGCATGTTTCCTCTCTTAAGAGTGATATTGGCTAATAGAAATACAGTCGTATAACCAGTCACGAGGATACACACACATCTGTCAAGTCAGATTTGTGTTGACTTGTCCCTTCTGCACCCCAAACACCCCCCATTCCCTCCCCCTTCTCGAAAATACATCTCAGAGGAATGGTTTTACTCAGAGGAAAAATTATCATGTCTTAAGTTTTTCAGAGTATTTTAAGGCAGTCAGTAATAGAGAAGAGTGTGAAAGATTAAATGAAGGGCTGGAAAATGCGTCCTCAACTTGCTTTGTTGCGTAAAATACTTGTTTAAAGGGTAAGAAGCACATTTTCATGTTATCTTAAAAATAACTTCTGTAAATTCATATCCAAACACATAATTGTTAAAGAAGCACTGATTTTCTAAAAGACCTGTTCTCAGAGAAAAAGCAATAGTGCAGTATGATGCACTAATAAGCGTTACATAAATAGCAGGTCCTTGAAATACCAGATTCTGCTTTCTGTAATAAAGATGACCCTGAGGCCATGGCCTGTGATACGTGTCTACCTGTAACAAATTATCATACCCGAAAGAAAAATATGCAAAGTAAATACAAAAAAAAAAGATGTTTTCTTACCTCTCCATGTGTATCAACTGTTCCTGTCACATCTCATTTTCTTTTTTATGAGTAGAAGAATGTTGTGGTTTTGGTTTTCTTAAATCATCAGTGGTACATTAATTTTTGGTAGCATTCATATACCATACAGAACTTGAAGCTTTGTAAACCTCAACCTGCTTTTTGATTATTTACAGATGATAAATATGTATTTGTCAAGATACTGAACATGCTGCTGGAGCAGGTCCAAAGCCATTAAAGGAGAGTCCTTGCTGTGAGAGTTCTTCTTGTTTTATTCACTTTTCTCCCATTATCATGTGAGAAATTCCAGTGTCACTTTTAAATCCCATTTTTTTCTGAATGTTTTTGTGTTGGTAATCTTCAGTGCTGTATTTGAAACCTCTCCTTGAAAAACAAACAAACAAACAAAAAACCTCCAGCCTGGTCTTGAGCGTTTACTGCTAAGTTTTGACATCCCCCTGGAAATCAACTACGGTGTTGCAGCTTAATCTTTCATTAGGCATTAAATATTAAATAATCTTATAATAAAAACAATATTATACCATTTCTATAGAAGATTGCAGAAAGACTATACGCTTCCCTTAAGGCCCATAATCAAGTCTTTTTCTACATACTTAAGACCAGGTAAAGAGCTGAGAGTCATAAAAGAACAGGAAGAATTTTAAGTGGAGAAATTAAATTTGTGCCAGTTTTAAAAAATACGTCCACAGAGTTTTCTTGAAATTTAATGTTGGGTCCAAGAATGGAGAAAGGCAGCCATATAGGGGCAGGGAAAGGAATAGTGACATGGGATTCTAGATGTGGGAAAATTCAGAAGCTGTGTGTGTTGTGTCTGAGGGGCTGAATTTGTGTTATATGCTTTTCAGCTATAAACATGTAAACCTTAATCCCCAAAGATAATGTTGTTTTTCCTCTGTATTAATTACAGTTAGAGAAAAGCCAAGCTTGCCCACCAATGCTGAGAGAATTTCACTGCCTAAGAAATTGCCTCATGAAGGTGGCTGGCACGGAGAGGAATTCAGGCTGTGACAGGTTCGACGTTATCTTCAAAATCTGTAACACCAGTGGGCAAGTAAATATAAACCAATGCTGTCTCCTTACTGTTTCACATTTTTTTTTATATTTGTGCTTTTCCTTATTTTGTAGTCAAATTGAATGGTACATCACACATCATCTTTTAAAATACGGGTGATTTGCACATAGTGAACATTTTCTATTTTTTTTTCCACTGCTCTTTCTTTTATTTGCTATTTCATCCTGGAATATTATTTACAGATATTTTTTATCCTCTCCAGAATTGTGATTATGAAAATTCTGAAATTTGAGTCACACAGGTGACCTAAAACACAATCCATGAGTGGCCACCGCAATACTGTTGCTCTGCTCACACCAGGAGACCTGTAGTGTTTTAAACACCACTGTGTATTGTTTTGATGCCAACCAGTTACCAAGAAGGCATTAAACTGGGAGAAATATCATGTGATGGATAAACTTTGTGTCTTAGAAACACCTTGGTCATTCAATAGTTAGTCCCAGGTGTGGTTCCTACCTCGTGCAGTGCTGCAGCGTGCTATTAAACCCTGCAGATGTTCACTCTAGGGATGGTTGCACTTCGTTTGTGAACAAAGTGATTCCCGTGTATCTCACGACAAGGTATTTTCTCTGTCGTACCTTGAAGCTCAAGGAAGTCCAACAGATGTAAAATTGACTGGAATAATTGAAGCAGAATTTGACCCTACGTGTTCCTGTTGTTAAGCTTTATAAAGCATTTATGATCCATGCAAAGGAAGACAACTCATGTATATTAATGTAATGCTATTATTCTAATTATCTTTGCATATGGCATAGTAAATATTGATACTATTAATAAAGTTAAAGCAAGATTGAATTGAATATTCATAATTGAGCTCACAGTACATTGCAGATGTTTTATGCTGAGAATTAATGTTGTGTGAAGTTATATATAACTTTGATAGGTTTTAATTTAACTGCCTATGTTATCTACCATATGTCTATTCTGTCCTTGCTTATAACCTTCTGGCAAAAAAAAAAAAAAGTAATAATTGTCATCTATGAGTTTTTCCTTAAGAAGAGAAACAGCAGGAACTATAAATGAAAAGATCTTAAATTAGCTTGATTTTGAAGAACCTCCACATTTATCTCAAAGGCTTTTTTCTTGTTTCAACACTAGTCTAAAAAGAATGCATTTGTGTGTTCCCCCCACTATAGCTGATTTTTCCTCCCCCATTGGCTTAGCATGGTGTCAGCATTGCAACTTGCTGTTGACTCTTCATATTCTCCTCCTCTCTATTTCAGGCCTTCCAGATTTCTAGAATTTCAACAGAAAAATCTTGTGTAGCATCCCAAACCTCTGTTTGAATTCTAGTCCTTGTGAATCTGAGGTATCATCTCTTGAATCCTGTTCGTGTCTGAAATTCAGTATTTCTAAATCTCAATGTAGAACTGTCTTCTTTCAAATTTCTCTTTGCTGCCTCATTTTGTTGGATTATTGCCATTCCCAGATTTGCATGGGACTTCTGGTCTATTTTTCCCTTTTCTTCACTCTGACAATTAATGCTCTGTTGCTGTCTTCAGTTCAACTTCAGCAAGTTGCCATTGCTCTCTCTAGTGTTTCTCTTTTTCTGAACTAGTGAAAAAAAAATTCCAAGCTTTGAAAATACTTTGAGAAAGAGGATTCACTTATCTTAAAACTAAATAATTCCACTCCCTTTTCACCACTGTTTATTTTCCTTGGAACACAAGCAGAGAATTCCAAGAAGGCTCCATGGGCCCCATGTCTTTTGCTTCTGTGTGTGGCCCCATGCAGTTGTTGCAAGTCTAGTACTCCTTTTTTCCCTCTTGAAGAAGCAGGTTTATATAGAAAAACAGTGTCTTGGCATAATCTGTTCTCTAGAGATAAGTGGCCTGGGTTTGGTTTTTTTTCTTTTTAGCATTTATTTGTTTTCTTTCTGCAGTAGACGAGATGTGCTTAGAAATTGTATATTAACACAACTGCAGTGGACTTTCAGGTCTTTGAAGCTCCTGTATAGTTCATTATGCTTTCAAGAGCAACTATTGGCTGGTTCGTATATTGCAAATAGAGAAATTTCATTGTATGCACTTAAAATTGCCTATATATGTGAATATAAACTAAGCCAATGAAGGAACTGCTATTTGTCTGCTACTCCTATTCGCTATTCAGGTGCTCTGCCACCAGATGATAAATGGAAAAGGATTAAAATAGAAATTAAGAATTAAAAATAATCTTCAAGTACACCTTAAATCACGTTGATTAAGGCATATTTCAGCAGATGCTTAGCTTGAGATAAATCAACAATAAGTCTAATTCGGCAGGGTATAAATCTCACAGATATATGCCTAAAGTACATTTAACTAAAGTTTATCTCTAAGTGCTCTTCAGTTTTGCACATCAGGCCCCCAGGATGGTATTTTCTGGATGCCTGGTTGCATTATCTGTGCCTGGTACAAAAGTACTGACCGGAAAGTCTTGTTTAAGTGACCATCTAAGAATTCTTTTTTAAAATGAGTCACAACATGGATAGGATCCTTTTCTCTAGAGCAACATAAATTATTCTGCTTTAATTAAAAAAATCCCAATTTTTAAACAGTTTTCTGCTGCAGTTAGAACATATCTTTAAAGAAATAATGTACAAATCCTATGGATTAACTCACCTTGATTCATCAGGCGCAAAGGTATTTTGAACGGAATGAGACAACGCTGAGGAGGATGTGGGAGGAAGAGAGGGGAAATTCTAGTGTGCAATTGTTTAAGAACAATATTTTTTAAACCCCATCTTGATAATTCATCCAATAGAACCATAAATCCTTTTAGTTAGTGAATTAAGACCAACCACTTGCTTAAGAAAAATTTCACTAACGTTTTCCCATTCCAGTTGGCACTAGCTAGAACATTAAAAAAAACACAGTGGCAAACCCAGAAACCCAACAACCAACTTTCAAAATTAACAACATTTTCATGTGGGTAGTATCAAATTATCAAACACGTCATGTAGATAGTAAAGTAACAGCTGAACATTTATGAGGCAGTTGCTGTGCCCAGGATGTTGATTATGTGTAACCCACGTATAACGTACAGTATCTCTAAACATCTTCAGGTCACTCGTGCCTTTGGTACAGCTGTACTCAACTTTTCTTGAAAGCAAAATGTTTGCAGCTCTCAGGTTTTGTTTGAATTGTTGTAATTTAATTGTTTTTCTCTCATTAGAATCTGATTTTCTTGTTCCAGTCACAATCTTCTCTGTTCAGGGACTCTGACAGGCCACTGAATTTGAAGTAGACTTTGGCTTCAAATCAAACTTTTTGGATAATTTTACATTTTGTATTCTGAATTAAATCCATGTTTCTTATGTTTTTTGTTTCTATGGAAGAAGATTCTCCTCCAGCTAAATTTATTTGCTGTAAACTGAATAAAATATAAAGATAATTTGATATGAAGTCCTTCAAAACAAACTATTTTTCAGCAGGAAAGATGCTTTCTTTTGCCACAAGCACTTACATTTATGGCAGGGTTCTAGGCTGTGAATCCCCAGTGGAGAAATAAAACACTTTTTCTCTGTGTTTCCTTTGGCTGGATTAACCAGACCTTGATTTGGCTCCAGCCAAGTGCTGTCGTCTGCTTTCTTTTCCTTTCTTTCCTTTCCAACATATGGAGGGGAGCACGTTACTCACGCTACTCCCTGCCAGCTGCTGATATAAAATGGTACTGCTCTCTAGGGAGGCTTGTTTTACACGTGTTTTTCCAGAGATCAGGATAAATTCTTCCCCTCTCGAGTCTTACAGGCGTTTTGGGCAACCGTGGTTTAGCCTTACCTTACATTATTCTGCCTTTTCTGCATCCACAGCTCTCAAAAGAAAAAGCAACTTACTGTTCCACTCTTGCTTTATAAACACTTACCAGCCAAGAAAATGATCCACAGGTCCTTTCCTGGGTTTCTTCATCCATCAGATATTGTGACAATACGTTCAGCCTTTTATCACAGTATGCACAGTTAACATAATTTCTTCTTCACAGAGTGAAATCCCCAGTCCTTATTCCCATTTTTATTGAGACAATGATCTTGAAAATACACATCGGCCACAAGAAGATAATTCCTGTCAGCAATGATTCTTTAGCTGGGGTCACTGACACTGATTCGTACTAAGTTGTGGAAACAAAAGAAAGCCATTTGGCTTTGTCCCCCTTTTTTTCTTTTTTCTTTTTCTTTTTTCTTTTTTTCTTTCCTGTTAGAATACTGTACAACAAAGCCCTGGAAGAGCCTGGGGGAGCAGTTATCACCACATTTCTTGTGCTTACTTTTCCCCACCCCCCTGTTCCTCTCACACTGTTCTGCCTGCTTATTTTGTTATTTAATAAGATTTCTGCACAAGAAGCAGGTATTTTTCCTGGACTGGAAACCACTTTAATACTGTAGGTACTATTGCAATGTACAATTACCATTATGAATAACAGAATCTTATTTAATAACAGTAATCTGCAGAGGCTGGCGAACTCCTGGAGCTACAGTTAGAGCATTTTTCAAAATATACAAAATCAAATAAAGGTGTAATTTATCTCAGCAAAAATGATTCATTACTATCCAAATTGTACAGTTGTGAATTTTACTTGGTTTTAGTCTCTCAAGATCCTGCTACTTGTCTGTTCTGACCCCCCAGCATTTTGATGTTGTTGATTCTAAAGAGCTTTTCCAACCTTAAATTGGATACCTGTTTTAAAGAGGGAAAAAGAAAGAATTCTGACTTTGTTTGATTGCATTATTTTTGTAGGAACCTTCTCCTTTCTTACAGATTTTGCATAAAACATGAGCGCATTTTTTTCGCTTCCAGTATCTTATCTTCAAGAGCACTTTAGAAATGCAGCTCTCCTTTATTATGTATTAAAACGTTTGATTTACTTAAATATATTCTCTTTTATGCAGGTTAGTGTGTACACCGATGAAACTTATTTTCTTCAGTCCTGTGGGGACCTCTAGAATACTTCAATTAGAAAATGTAAGTAAGGTTGCTTTGTCTGAAGGGCTATTATACAGATAAGGAAGAAAATTCATGACATCATTGGAACAGTATCAGTTGACTGGCTTTGAGCTTAGAAACTGATACTTCTGTACAATGCCCTCAAACTAGTAGATTTTCTGGTAATAGCTTCATTATGACTCAATCCGAAGTGTGAAGTTATTATACACTATTGTTAAGTTTAAATGTAGTTCACTTGCTTATTATGGCATTGTCCAAACAATCATAAAATCATTTAGATTGGAGAAGACCCTTAAGAGCATCAAGTCCAAGTGTTAGCCTGAGAGATGAACCTGATTTGAAAAAACTGTGGCAAAAAATTGTTGGGAACTTTGAAGTTTTATGGAGTATTTATAGCCTAAATCTCAAACAGATCCTCAGTTTACTAGAGGTTTCTTTCACGTTTCACAGCTGGATGGAATATAAGTATTCACCTAAAATCTGTTCATTTCTGAATACTCTGTACTGAAGATACACTACAGAGGAGTGCTGTTTAGCTCATTAATATCAGAGAGAGAAATGATTTGCTCCAGAGCAGCCCTAGTTCTGCAGAATATTTTGCTTTTTATGCAGGGGATACATTTCTATTTTGGATTTATATTGACATCAAATGATGCTACTGCAGTTTGGCAGCCTGATGCAGGCAGGTAAGTAGTTTAAGTGAAACCAAAATATATCACACAATGCAATAATATTGCACACAAAGCAACATGCAGAAGACTAATTTAATGCTTACTACAATTATGGTGATCATGGAAATGAGTCCTTTGAACAGCTTGGCTCCATGTTCCTTCTGGTTCACACTGTACTTTTGCGAGTTTCAAATCGGGTATTTTTGGCGTATATTTTATGCCCATAAAATTCTGAATATAACTTTCAAATATTTCTATTGTACAGAGGAAGGACAGATGTTAGCCGTTTGAAAAGTAGATTAAAATTTAAATTTTGTAGGTTATTTTTTATATTAGTGGTAATTCCCCTGACTCTCTGCCAAGCCAAAACTGATACTCAAAAATGAAAAAAAAATTTAAAAAAAAAGAAAAGAAAAAAGAAAGAAAGAAAAAAAAATATGTTTGGAAAGGAAAAAGAAATTCTCTGATAGAAAGTAGTCTGCTTAGGAGTGGAGGATGGGGAAACAAATTTGAGATTAACACCACTACTACCACATCCCACCTAGATTGCCTGTCAAAGTGACTGGTTAATAAGAACATCTGCAGAACCACCAGCCAGCTTGGCGCTAGTTAGGTGGCAGCTGGTCCAGAAATAACAACTTTTTCTAGAGTCGCAATCCTAAATAAGTCTAGAAAAGCTGGGGAGAGTCCAAAGAAGAGCTAGATGAAAGACTTTGATATTCCCTATTGGGAAAAACAGGAACATAGAGTTGGCTTTATTTCTAATTACAAAAAATAAATTACTTTGATAAACTGAAAAAACCTAACCATAGAGAGAATTAATTACTGAAATAGATCAGCTCAGAGGCTGTAGCGGCCCTTTCATTGTAAGCACTTAAAAAGAAAAGGTAAACTTTTGTTCTTAAATCTGTTACAAATAGTCTATAGAGACATTATTCTGCTTCACAGATGGGGAACTTTCCACTCTCCCTCCCAGGTCCCTTTTTTTCATTATTATTATTATTATTATTGTCTTGCAAAGTCACTTGTATCTCCTAGAAATTACAACTTTAATCTAGTATTTCTAGATTCTATTACAATGGAATTTAACATAAAACTCTTTTTTGATTCAGCGTATTGGGAGAGAAATTAGTTTAACACCCCAGGCTTCTGGAAGCCAAATAAGAGAGCACATAAGATACAATGAGACCTAGTTCTTCAACAAGAACTTAGAAAGAAATGAGGGAACATCTGTCTTGTATCAAAAAAGTTTAGTGATTCCAAACAAGTGCTCTGGTAAATTGAATTTTCTAGGCTTTCCACAAATACGCATATATTTCTGAAAGATTCAACATTAGTATATATAAGTTACAGGAAAATCTGCATTTATTTAAACTGGCAGGAAATTAACAAATAAAACTATTTCATATCTGATTGTTAGACTAAAAACCCACCCGTGAGCTAAGTAAACAATAATCTTTAATCGCTTTTAAAAGCTGAAAGCTTTTTAAATTTTAAAATGATTGATGAAAGCTGCTCATAAAAGAGATGTGTCATGGGATGTCAAAAGGAATACTTACAATCTATGCAGCCTTTTCCTTTCTTATTGTGTTGAGAGCTGGTTCCTGAGACAGATCCACAGGAATTCATGCTGAACTCTTTCAAAATACTTATATAAAGGCTTTGGGCATGAGCTGGGAGGAAACTAGTGAGTCAGTGAATGAAAAAGCAGCTTTTATGTGGTATCTGCCAGCATCAAAGCCAGAAAACTGTAACACCTATGGCCTAAAGACCAAATATAGACAAATATCCAGCTTTGCTCCACTCGGTGTGTCCTCTCTATCTGTTGTAGAAGAGAAGTCATCGATATGACATACGAATGAATGGGTTTTGTTTGGTTTCCTACAATTTAATCTCTGACAGACAGAAGGCACTGATGTCAAAAGGACTACAGAGCGGTCTGTGAAGGTCATTATGAAATGAAATTCTAGACATGCTTTCATTCCAGATAACACTTCAATACTTCAGTAAATTATAATGATAAAATATTTGGACTTTTTGTCTCAATTTAAAGCAAGCTTTATTTTTAGATCGGAATTGTTTCTCTTTGACATTCCATGTGGAAGTCATGATTTCATACATGCTGTATCCTTTATGAATATTTTAGCTGTCATCTCTCAAATGTTTTGGAAGACACATTTGTGAGTTTGTAGCCTAAAATCTACCAGTTCCTTTGCTATCGACAACAATTCGGATGCATCTTATCAAAGTACAATTAGGCAATAGGAAAGGATAGAGTAGAATAAGGTGGAATATTTCAGTTGGAAGGGACCTACAACAATCACCTAGTCCAACTGCTGGAATGCTTCAGGGCTGACAAAAAGTTAAAGCAAATTATTAACAGCATTGTCCAAAAGCCTCTTAAATACTTACAGGCTTGGGACATCGGCCACCTCTCTAGAAAGCCTGTACCAGGGTTTGACCACCCTCTTTGTAAAAATATTCTTCTTAATGTCCAATCTAAACCTCCTCTAGCACAACAGGACATGTGTCCTGTCACTGGATCCCAGGGAGAAGAGCTCAGCACCTCCCTCTCCATGTCCCCTCCTCAGGAAGCTGTAGAGACCTACGAGGCCGCCCTTCAGCCTCCTTCTCTCCAAACTAAACAAAGCCAAAGTCCTCAGCCGCTTCTCACAGGACATTCCTTCCAGCCCTGTCACCAGCTTTATTGCCCTCCTCTGGATGCATTCTAGGACCTTCACATCCTTCTTGAATTGCGGTGCCCAGAACTGCACACAATACTTGAAACTGGAGACGTAGAGAAAGAAGAAAAAAAGGAAGCAAGGGTGAGAGAAACAACAAGATTAAGGTCTGAAACTGCTTCTAATATCACTTTTTTTTTTCTTTTTTTTTTTCCCCCTCTGGCTTTTTTATGTCACAACTCAGCAGCAAATGTTTTAAGTATGTGGAGAAAAAGCTGTTATCTTTGCATGCTCTTTTGATGTCATTCTGCTTTTTTAAAACCAGCATATATCCACATACACATTCCTCTACTGCCTCTTTCTTTCATCTCCAGAGATAAATCTTTTTCCTCCATTTTCAAAGGTTCCTAAAATGCTCTGATGCACCACACAGGCAAAACTACCCAGATCTGTGCAAGTCACTAGAAATTCATATTGCCTTGGAGAACTTGGAAAAATATTTGCTGATACTAAACACTTCCTTTTTAAAAGATGTTTAAGTAAAATCCGCTGTACTGTTTTGGCTTAGTGGAAACTTTTATGAAACCTGAAAAGGTTTAAGGAATATAACAGCTCTATCTCTTCACTTGTGATTAATGGCTTCTAAAAAAGGATTGTTTAAATTTATGACTATGGAATACTTTGAGATTATACCAAGAATTCAAAATATAATCAAATTTCTCATTTTGCAAGCAGAATAAATGAATATATTAGCTGATATTGGTATGAGGATAAGAATGTATTAGTTCCTTTGTGGATGTTTGAACACTATAGCAAACACCAAAGGAAAACTTTATTTTCCTTACACTGTTATCTTACGGAGTTCAGCATAACAGTCATATCATACAGCATCCTATTTTTCTGTTCAGTACATACTGAAACTACCTTTTAACTCAGTGGATAACTGAATGTGGCTCATGTAGACGCTCATACAGATGTTGCTTATATACAACCCATAGTATTTGATTATGCTACAAGAAAATTATTTTTAGCATAATATAGCTTTAGCTAAAACAATAAAAAGAAAAAAACAAGCAGATATCTTGCAAAATATCTTGTTTGTTTGATATTTTAATGTCTTACTTGCATAGCATTCATAGGTAGTTTGCCTATTATCTTTCAGTAGTTCTTGAACAGATTATCTTATTTAATAGAGAATTGCAAGATAAATTAACTATTCCTTGTCTTTCTTTAAATGCACATTTTGTTGTTCCTGGCACCTCATTTTTAAGGGACTGTAAAGGCATAATATGTACTGTCAAGAAAACATCTTTCAACTTCCATCTGCAGTTACTCATGAAAGGCACACATCTGGGAAGGTCTGGGAAGGACGTGTCTCTTTATGTTCCTTTCATGGTTACAGAACTTGCTTATATTATAAACATCAAGATCATTTGAAGATAAAATTAGCATAACGAGTGACTAGTATCTGAACCGTATGAAAGCAATGAAGTAGACAGTGCCCTTAGCACTCTGTCAGAAGGTCAGCAAATGAGATTGCTAAATCACTTTACTTTTTATACTCTTTAGTAACTACTATAATTAAGTCAATTATACTGGTCCATGTCCTGGAGTGCCTGCCTACTGTAAACAATGCAAACAACAAAAAAAAAACAAACCCCACCCTCCAAACGTACAAGGTATCCTGAAGATGAAACAAGCTCCTCAGTGCTCAGAATCTTTGTTGGACAAGGTTGTACATTTTTTAGTGGAAAAGAATCAACAATGGGCTACCACCATGACATGAATGCCACTATCCTAAAGAGAGCTAATGCAATAGATCACCAGCATTATGTTTTCAAATAACTCGCATGTTGTTGATGTAACAGACTTTTGAAAAACGGGTATTGACCACACAAAATCCACATATGTATTGCAACGACTGATCATTGGTTCAATTTTTGTCCTAACAGATACCAAGACTCTGTATCAGAGGACAGACTTAAAGAGAAAATAAGGTGGTCTTCTCAAGGCTATATTTATTGTCAGGGCTGGGACTGAAAACAAAGAGAAAGCAACTGTCATAGGTCTGTTGGCACACTCTGTTGGTCTGGTATTAAGGTGGTAGTTACTGATTTTCCCATCCATTAATAGTCCCAATTGGTGATGACTTGCTTCCAGTCCCATTGGGACATTAGCTAAGGTATTAAAGGTAATCTGAATCATACAGAGAGATGGAATAGCTCATTTCTTTTTATCTCTGTCTACATCCAGGGAACAGGGATAACTGTTCTCCAGATTTGCTTCTGAACATGGGACTGGCTAGGATATTGAGAGTCCTAACAACAAAAATTCTGATTCCATAACCCATTCTTGCTTGTAAATGCTTAATGACTATATACACGAATTAGTCATTTGGTTTTATAGTTTATTTTTAAACCTCTGTGTAATACAATAAGTTATTTATTTTTTGGAAAATATTGTCGCTTAGTCTGTATTCTCTGCCACTGTTTGGCTTTTTTTTTACTCCAAATAAGAGAACATTCTTTTGTTTGAAAATGTAAATACTTTCTAAAAAGACCATTTCAACAGTTAGGGTACACATTAGGAAGAGTTTTTCTGATCTTAACCACGTAAGCTAACAAAAGATGAAGAGAATTCAGTGTCATTTGCAAGAATATTATGCAAGTCTGACACTGCAAATCTTCATTGGGTTTATATCAATATAACATCTGGTCTGAAGGTTATCATAATTACTAACAGGATGGTCTTTCTCTCTTTTATAAATGTTTACATGCTGTATTTCCATATAATATCATATCAACCATACATTTTCTTTTATGTGCCAATCTAGCTGCCAATGAAGGAAACGTCAGAGTTTGGGAGCGGCACCCTGGTTCCAGGAGCGAGGCAGAGAGCACAGAACAAAAAGACCTGGTGAGCTATTGGCAAAAATGGATTCCGGGGTAAACTTCACCTTGTATTAAGCACAGTCTGTTGAATTAGCCAGTGTCCTTGCTTATTTCTCCAGGAAACCCACAGGCTACACACACAAAAATACAGTAGATCTCCAATTTTCAGGGCTTATGTTAAATAAAAAAGTCAAAAATGTGCTTAGGTAAAAAAGTGAAAGACAAAAATACCCCAAAAGCCACAGGCAAAGTCTTAAAGGCCAATTGTGCTGCTGCAGACCTGTTATACGCTGAAAATTATCACAGTTCTCAAAATGTTTTACGAAGAAACTGTTCTAAGACACTGTATCTCACCTAATTATGAGAAAAGGAGAAAAAATCTGGGCATTTGTAAAGCCTTGAAGAGACCTGGCTCCAATTCAGAACATGTACTTCAGTCTCTAAAAATTAACATCTTAAGCAAGTAACAAATTTAGCCATACAAGGATAATATAATGCTATTAATTTAATAATGTTAAAATATTTTATAGTGGTTTGATTTTAAAAACCAAAGACACTATTATAGAGAATTTGTCAGTCTTTAGTAAAACAATGCCTTTTCCTTTTTTTATAAAGATTTTCTTTGCTGGGAAGAGTTACCTATTGCAATTATTAGAAAATCTCCTCTCAATATATCTGCTAACACAAAGTTATTCATATACTGTGACCCCAGGAGCAATTCAGTATTTTAAGGAGCTCTGTTTAATGGTAGAATTTTGTTGAATGAACTGAAAGTTGGTAATTGAGCCTTTGAAAAACAGAAAGAAGTGACTCACTGTTGAGAGCCAAAAGCTGCAAATAGTATCTTTGAGAAACAAATACATGACTCACTTGTAAAACAGAGAGCAGCTGATTTTCTTGATCAGTGCACTGATTGGCAAAAGAAAGTGGAAATAATACTCTGGAAATGCAACATCTGTACAGCATATATATGTAAAGTGCATTGACACATCAGTTTGAAAACTGAAGTCTTTGTATCCTGTCTTTCAACTTCTACAGTCATATCCACTTCAAATATAAAAAGTAGTTCCTCCTACAGCAATGGCATCCTTTGAAATATTTTAAGTTCAGGGAGAATCTACTGGAAAGAAGGCAATATGGTCGAACACTATTACAAAGGGGACCAACTGAGCTGTCATGCAATTGGCCACATTTACAACCTGCACTGCAGTCCTCCTTAGGTTGCTCTCTGGGAAGCTAGGGTGCTTCAGTGCTATACACCATTCAGAAGAGTGAATGTTTTATGTGCCTTATTATACTTTCCTTTTTACCTGATTATAAACAAGCAAAATGCCCCAAACAAACAAATAAGCTACAGTTCTCTCAATCGTGTCGTAACAACCACAATCCTCAGCGCAGGAACCAGATCCCTTTCACTAGAGAAACACAGAACTTTAGATATCGTTCCAACGCTTTTTTTTTTATTAAATTAAGTTCTGATTTCTTTGTGAGAAACCTCAATCACAAAAAGCCTCTCAAGTTGAATGATAAAAGAAATACTTATACTTAAACTATTTAATGGTCTGTATTGTCTTTAATTTTGTCAAAAATAATAGCTATAAACCAATGAAATATACTCCTGAATGGAAAGTAAAGAATTTTTAATAGTATTAGTTTTTGTAAAGTTTAGTTTTGAAACAGAGAAGTTATTTTTGGTATCATGAAACTGTTTGAATCCAGTTTGTTCTAGTTATCAGAACCCTTGAAAAGCATCCAGGACATAACCGTAACACCTGACCTTTTCACATTTTTTTTTTTATGAATGTGAAGATCAAAGTAAATTAATGGTGCTATTCAGGAAGAGAAACTCCAATTCTAAACTCTTGATTGCAGAGACCCATTGCAATGAAGGTCAGGGTCCCAGTGAAGTATCCATGGCTGTGGGCCACTGGAAAGTAAATGGAATTACCAGGTCTCCAACAATCTACAAATCTACAATCTACAAAACCATCTGTAGTTGTTGGAGAATGAAAACACATCAGTCTTTTACCTATTTAATGCTAATCTCACTTTTAAAATAGCTGAGATTCTTGTTAATGTTCATAAACAAATTCTTTAGAACTGCTGCCAAGATGTTACCTGTGTCTTTGAAAATTGAGGAGTAATTTAAACAATTGACAATTGTTGTGAAATGCTGATCTTATTAATTTGATGAACTACCTATATAACAGAAGAACAACCACTGACCCACTAAGTACCTCAAAATTTCACATCGATATATTTGCTGTTTCCTGAAGATTCAGCTCCATAAAAATGCATACAAATAAGATTACAAGTGGGATTTCCTATCTGTTTTTTGACAATAATTATGTCTTGCTCCAAACGTTTATGCTTCTGATTCATTTAGAGTCAGTCCACATCAGGTCAACTCAGTTTTGATTTCATTAGGGATGAGCATACGTCAAACATTGTTGCCTGCGCTGAGACTCAGAATTTCAAAGATCCACAAAACCTAAACTACAGTGACCTGAAGTAACACTGATGCTTGTCACCTCCAATGAAGATCAGCAAAGGCATCGCTTTGGCAGAGTTTATAAGGAAAGCAAAAACTCTGTTGTTATGACTAGGCAGACCCAGCGGCATCCTGTTGTGGTTGGACACAGACTTCCCTTAGATTGAGCATGTTTAGCGAGTTGGCTTCTAAATTTCCTCTTGGATCATGAATGGCTGAACCGTGACTTAATCTTGACTTATTGCTGTTTCATGCTGCACATTCACTGTCTCTCTCAGCCATTCCGGGGTCAGTCTGTGCAAAAATTCATGGAGTACATAGAATGTGCACTGCAAAGCCACGGGATAAGGTCTTTCACTGCGTATCATTAGATAAAGACAGTGATGATCAGTGTTTAAACTTTTCTGGATGCTCATGCTCGTGTGGGATTTCATGTACCTCTCAAACTGTCCTCCCCTCCTCACTCTCCAGACACCCCCCCAGGTTTCCTGACCTGAGGTACCTCTCCCACACGACAATGGTCACCACCATTTATTTCTTTCCTAAAGATCTCTCTCCACCATCCTTCTCTCCTCAGTGTGTCATTCTATACCCATATTACTTTGTTCATGAAGTCTCTTTTGGGAAAGAGTTAAGTACCTTCTAAAAGTAGTACCTTCTAAAATGGCTTTTAAGAAAAAAAAAAATAAAAATCTGCTCAAAGCAATAATAAAAAGGCCCCAGCAGCCACCCTCTCAAGTTAGTTTTTAACCCAGCATCGCCTTGGCCAGGTGAGGCTCACAGCCCATTACTTTGATTCATTCAGGTCACACCAGCATAACTTCATAGAAATCTCTTTGACAGTTTTGTATATGAATATATTAATTTTTCAGCTAAGTCCTAGTCAGTCAGGGCTCTGTCTGTGTGTGTGTATAACTGCTTCCTCTAACCAGAATAGTGCTGTAAGGCTTCATGCACTTATATCCCAAAATTAAGTAAGTATCTAATCTAAACATTAAATAAGAATAATAAACTAATCTAAGATGTCTTCTCAGAGGCTCATTTCCATACACGACAACAAACGGTGCAGACATCTACTGCCTCAGCAACTTTTTGCCCTTTTCTCCTGTATTTGGATGCAAAAGGGAAGACAAGAGAGTTCCCAGTCTGTTTTCTGTTCCCTGTAATCTTTCTGGTTAAGAATAAAGATGGAAAGCATTTACCTTCCTACATGGAAAATAATAATTTGCTCCCTGTAAACACTAGATAAATGCCATTATAACATAAGCACTTTAAAGTTATAGATCAAGTTTTCCCATTTTTTTGATAGGGCATGAAATAGAAAGATATGCCTTAAATTTACCATTAGTAACTGTGTTCTCTTTTCTACTCCTGGGCAACCAATTCCCACACAGCTGTTATTCCCCCATTTATTCTCTACATCTTTACAACCTTTTCACTGCAGATTACTTGCTGCTCTATAACAGAAGGTCACGCAATGTCTGAGACCCAAAGGAGAAAATGTTACTCACAGAAAGTTCCTCTGATATTGCATGTGGAAATTGTACAGATGATGGTTTTAGTGCAGGTGGGGTAAAGCCAGCCTTCTTCCAGAGAACTGCTTCATTTGCCCACGATGCTTCTACTCAAAATACTGCCTCCGAGTCTGCGGAGTTAAAGACAAATTTATCACCAGAAATAGCAGAAAGCAAGAGAAATTAAGTTTCAACCTCATACAGCAAGAGAAAAACAGCTCTGCTTTTTCAACAAGATGAAGAAGTAGATAAAAAGTGAAGACCTTTCTTCTATATCAAAAGTTAGAAAAAATGGCTTTTCATAAAGAGGAAATGAAAGATAAGGCATTCTAAACAGATACAAATAAAACCGGGATATAAGCCATGAAGTAATTAAAGGAAAACAAATGTGATCTAGGTTAGTAAAGACAAGTAACAAGGTTTGAGGTACAGCAGAGAGATTAAAAAATGCTAGCTGTGTACACAATATTGCCTCTCTTCATAGTTATGCTCAATGATTTATTGTCTCTTTAAAACAGGCAAGGAACAAAAAAACATAACTCGAAACAAAAGCTATTTTAACAACTGGGTTCCCAGGCAGGAAGCACAGAGGCAGAGCACTCAGAGCCTTTAAAGTGCTGCTTACCATGGTTATCCCATGATTTAAATTTAATTCATGTTAAAAAAAGGGTAAAAAAGCCAACCAAGTCCTAAGATTATATTAAATAGCTAATATAATGGGGAAAAAAATGCTCCAAATTGCTCAGAGTGATTCCTATAGCCAAAGCTTTCGTGATAGTACCTTACATTTAAATATGTGAATTTTCTTTGGAGTAGCATTTTAATGGTACATTTCTTGTAATGGTATGTTTAATGGTATGTTTTGTGAGACAGAACGCTTTACAGAAAATTAAGGAGTGGTGATCGGTGACGGATATGATAGTCATTTAGTTACTCTGCACAAAAAAAACTCCTACCAAAATCAGAGGCTAAGAAATACTCTAACCAATTTCTGATTTATTTGGACAAAGCCAGAATCCAAGTTCCTAACCCTTACCTTTAATACTGGCTAATTTTGTGTCTTAAGTTGAGCCTTCTAAGGGCATCAGAGGAGATATTGCTTACATATTTTGTTATCTACACTATTAATTTAATGAAAATCAATGATAAATTGAAATATCCATAGACCCACCCTACTGCAATGGGAGGAGTCTATTTATGTTAGCTTCACTGTGCCAATTACGTTGCACATTCTGATATTGGGGGTCAGTGCTCACTTGCTTCTCTTGCCAGAAAGATCTCCCATCTTCAGTTTCCAAAGAAACTGGTTTGGATTCCAATGGCCCTGTAAAAACATCCCCTGAAAAAGGGCTAAAGAAATCCTTGCTAAAGGAGGGTTTTCTTGCTTGATTATCTAAACCAAACAGTTTTCTTTAATTCACAACTTCCCTGTTTGTTTAGAACATGTAAGACACAGTCTGAAGGGAAAATAATTCATAATACTATAAATAGCAAAGGAGTTCGTCTAGGCTTTTCAGCTTTTAAAACTAGAAAAGTAGTATATTTGTTTATTGTTTAACTTGGCATTTTCAGTGCCAAGAAACAGATAATCTGCAAAACCACAGAAGGACAACTAAAAATAATAAGAGCATAATATGGGTAGAAAAGTAATCTGCATTTAATACATGCAAACAGTACCAAGTAAAATGAAAGCAGCATAGTTGCACGAATAAATATTCCCCTTTGTATTTTGCAAGTTTAAATAAAGGCCTGGCTTAATAGATAGAGCATGCTTAAAAATGGGAAAATGGCAACACAAATGAGGTCATCACTGAGATACACAGAACATTTCAAACAGATTTCTGCTAAGGTCAAAAGTCAAGCAATAAATCCAGTGTAGGTAAGATACATGATTGCAGCAGAAGCTTTAAATATACAGTCTCAGGAGGCTCCAAGGTCTATAAACTCACCAATGCTACTCCCCAACGTTTAGATACTACTTGTTGAAGAAATGCAGCCCTCCAGGCGGGTTAAAACAGCATTGGGGATAAGAAAGAAAATTAAAAACAGTGTGTAACACCTACCATAGACAGAGCTGTCAACCAAGGAAGAGCCAGTAAGGTGCAGGGTATGTTAGAAACAACTTCAAGTAGAAATTACTGTAGAAACAACTTCAAGCAGGTTCTCACACGAGGATGAAGAAACCATCAACCTCATACTTCTGGGAAAGAACTTGAGACGCTGCTGACATGCCACAGCGCTGCCTACCACCAGCCCAAAGCCATCAGCCTCAGGATTTGGAGGGCAGAGGAAGGCAGGCAAGTATTGCAGAAAGAGGTAGATCCTCAGAAGTTTCTGTATGTTAATTTTATCTGTATTTCCTTAAAAACTCTAAGTCCTAGCAACATTGCAACTGGACTAATAGTAATGTTTTGGTTCGACTGTTAAGGCTTCAGCTAGACTAACAATAAATTATTGATTTACATATAAGATGTGCTACCCTCCTTCTGCAAAAAAAAAAAGGAAATTTGAGTGCAACAACCATGTGGGAGACCATCCTCCAGAAGAGAAGGATCGGGGGAATCCTTTCAATGTGTATAAATATCTGGGGGATGAAAGGAAATAATCTGGAGCTCTCCTCAGTGGTGCCCAGTCACAAGACAAGAGGCAATGGGCATGAATTTTAATTCTGGGAAATTCCATTCAAACACCGGAAAAAAATCAGGGTCCATGTCAAATGGCTTGTACATCCATAGGAAGTTGTGTTTGTTTTTTTTTTTCATTTCTTGCACATGTCTATCTGTTATGAAAAGAAATTAATACTTTCACACATAACAGAGAAATGCATATGAAAGACAATACTGCCTACTAAAAAGATCAATTTAGAGAGATATTAAATTCAGAGTGTGTGAGAGAAATGGAAAACATATAATATGAAAAGTATAGATTACATTTGCATTTTGCAAATCCTTGTTTCTCATTGCCTTTGCTTTTGAACTCTTCTTCCAGCTAAAACAAGACTGGTAAGTATTAAAACAGCAGCTCTGGAAATGGTGAGAGCTCAAGCAGTGAAGGAGTTTCACCCATACAATGTGCTGCGCTCTGATAGCATCACTACATTGCAGAACACATATTTGAGTAAGGTTTTCATTTACTAGGCTTGTATAAACATTCCTGTTCCAGCACAAAGAGGCATCGCTGGGAGTTTTGCCAGCCCACGTCTGAAGGCAGCGTGAAGACTCTCCCCCACCAGTGGCAGCAGTTGCAGGAGACATGATAGCTCCTTCTCAGATGACTTAACCCACTTTTTTTAACAGAAGAAAAGAACCAGAACACATAGCTTTTTTGTTTTGATTTTAGACTGAGGGACTAGGGCAAGCAGGCAGTTCCAGCCTCTTCAGAAGCCATAAGGCCTGTACATATTTCAGTAAGTTTGGTGAGTAGAAACGCTGTCGGGCTATACGATTATTTTATGCACAGTGAGTTTCAGTTTGTTTTCTGGCAAACACAGCAACAAGATGTACTTCTGTGTAAGTAAACGAATGTGCTTATGAAACTTTAACAATTAACTCGTGGGCGCTGGAGTAAATGCAGTAGACATATGCCTATGTCAGCTAAGATTTAGTTGACATCTTTTTTAAAACATATTTATAGACCAAGAATTTTCTCCTCATCCTGTCATTGTTGGAAGTTAGATTAGACCTTTAGAAGGTGTTTGAAACACTTTGGTAAAAAAAAAAAACCAAAACAGAATGACTCCTCTGGGGTGACTCTAAGTGGACAAAGTAACCCAAGATGAAGGAAAAACTGACCAAATTTGTCGTTGACAGAGCCTTTGGGTCACCAGCTACAAGGTTCAGTAACAACCTGGATCCCTCACAGAAAGCTAATTCTCATTTTCAAATAAAGAAGCCTAGCATTTGTTTCTACATGCTGATGTTTAGTATGCGGGAATACATTTCTACTTTCATTTCCATTTTATTTCTCATTAATAACCTCCTTTTATGAAATGCATCTTTGTTTCTGCACTGAGTTCCAGGAATCCCGAGTATTTTGTCTCTGGCTATTAGACCTGGCTAGCTATGAGAATCTGAGCTTAAAAGAGCAATTTCAGGGCTCACAGACTGACCCTGAAAAAAAATCAAATTAAAATAAAGATAAGGATCAGAAATATATTCAGCAACTAGCAGTTTATAGTTTTCCAAAGGCAGCTTCTGAGAACAACCAAGAAATATATACCCCTAAGGTAATAAAGCAAACCCTTAATTACATTAAAAGCAGCACTAAACATAATTGAAGATGCACAGCAAAGTATAAGAGTTTTTCACAGTTTGCTTTTCAAATAAATCTGGAGTTAGACTATCATTTCTCTTACAGGTAAAACCAGTGATTATTATTTTAATTACACCACTGCTACTGAAATATTTTGAGGCTGGAACTACATACACATATGCGATCACAGAGACAGGTTAAACGATTTGGGGTGCAACCATGGCAACTGCATACATGGCAGCATTGCTCCCCTTTCTGAGACTGACATGGAGACACTGAAACCAAGAGATAACATTAAGATCATAACATTGAGAACATAAAAAGAAGAACCAAGCACTAATCCAACAGGTCATTGTCACCAGACGAGGGGAAAGATGGAGGAGACCTCACCTTTGCCTGCTCTCGGGCAGGACCTGAGACACTTGTTGATACCACATATCAAACAGTAGACAATTATCCTTGCTAAGAAACAAAACAAGGTGGTGGAGAAGAACAAGGGATGGCAGCATTAGCAAACCACCGGAGAAGAGTTCTGACCACCACCGGGGGTAGCTGTAAGACACAACCCCCTGGAGACCCTCACCAACCAGTAATGCCAAGTGTTTGACATTATTAGATCCTCAGTGAAAACACTTGCCATCCCTTTTTGATCTCTTTCTTGAGCAGGACTGTTACCTTTTAGGAGACAGACAGCTCATCTGATGGATTTCTAGTGGAAAAATTAAAAAATCCTAATGCATTAGAAGAAACATAGTGTATAATAGGCAATTGTTTAGTTTCAACAATGATGAATTTGATTACTCGGAGGAAAATGAGAAATAGAAATCCAAAGTATGATTTTAAAAAAGTATTTCTAATAATTCGTATGTTTAGCAGTCTCAAAGCAATGCAGGCAGTTCACAGGAATGGGGTATTATCCAAAAGTATAAGATCAGAGAGGAAAACTGTCATTGGTGCTTGCACAATAAAACAAGGGCGCTTGTGTTTTCACCACCCAGATGTGAGCGTTTCCACTGATAGATCTAATTCCCTCTGCTTCAGAATAACCACGGAGCAGCCTCTTTCACTGATCCTGATGAGAAGCGCTTACTGAAGAGCAAAACTGCACTGCAACACCATTGGCTATAGATACCCAACTCATTAATTTAATAAAACATGCGGTGATTCTGTGACTAGATGGAAAATTTGCATGTTAATTCCATGCCACTGATTTGCAAAGAGAAGCAATAATTAATGTATGTGTGTATATAATGTGTGTATCTATATTTGCAAGTAAACTCTTCTCTCATTGATTTTGCTTCATTTTGCCAGAAGAATATCCTGGGATGTATAATCCAAACAAAATATAGCGTATATATACATAACACCATATATATATAGTGTAATATTTCGGGTAAGGCCTCTGTGCTTCAGTAATAATGACTGAGGTTATTTAAGGTGAGAATACAGTTGGAAGTCTGCACTGAAGACAGGAGAATGCACTTTCAAGTGTCAAAAAGGGATCTTTTTTCTTGCTTGGCAAAGAATGCATCTGATGTTAAGGTTCATTTAAAAGTCTAAAACCTGAAGCAATGAAATGTATGATACCAGATAACATAAATCAAAGTGTCTGTACATGATGCGGCCTATTTAGAGATAAGAAGAAGAAATATGTCAGGCAATCGACTGGGCATGAGACGGTTTCGTGGTTTTTACAAGCACCTACATAGCAGTCACTCCGTGTGAAAATTCACTCAGAGGCTCTAACCAGACACAAATATTGTTTGCTCCAGCCATGTACACTTTTCAAAGAAATATTACAGAGCAATCATTTTAAACAAGATGCCTTTGGAGATGTTGAGAGGGTGCTAAAGTGAATTTCCTGTTGGATCAGATACCGTGGAGAAATACACACTGTTAATAGAATGAGACTGGCATCAAAGCATGAATTTGTTGTCCTAATATAGAAATACAATGAGAGTGGGGAAATGCATCAACCTTCATTTCACTGTGTGGCAACAAATATGATAGAATTTATTGCACAGTATGAAGAGTAAGGAAATGTATAATATCTTATACTTGCCTTTAAAGCTCTTTCTTTTTTTTCTTGTATTCTGCTTCAGGCTGCTTTTTATTGCTCCTTGTCTTTCCACCTACATAAAAAACATCCCAACATTATATTGGCAAACTATCATTCTGCACATCAATTTTCCCTATGTCATGACTAATTTGTCCAACATTTTGAACACTTAGTGCTGCTTTTTTTCTAATTTCGTAAGTATTATTGTCAGTGCTATGACATATAACTTAATGGCAGACAATATAAAAAAAAATAAAAATCAAAAAATTCAGTTTTCATCACTGTCTGGGTAAGCACCCTTTCTTTTTTTCCCTGCTTCATGGTCTATTTTACAGACAGAAGCATGTGTTCAACTTACAGATATATCTATCAGTTAGTAATTTCTGACTGAAAGCTGAAATAAGGGTGTTTTTCCAAAATGTGTGCACAGATTTTTGTCTGGCTTACTTGTGCTTTGCTACAACTGAACAGGATCCAAGTAAGCTATTTGAAGGGTACCCAGCAGATTGTGATGGGGTCCTCCTGCACTGCTTTTAGCTCGGGCTTTCTGAGGGGTGAAGAGGAGTCAGAGTTTCATAGAGAACTTCTGATCTTAATGATATTGGTTATTCCTTTAGCAAAGAATGGGCCATTGGTGCATTTCAAAACTCAATTG
Organism: Tringa tobata; assembly: GCA_033628505.1. NCBI lineage: Eukaryota > Metazoa > Chordata > Aves > Charadriiformes > Scolopacidae > Tringa > Tringa tobata. The sequence continues at coordinate 1,037,299 of JAHREE010000354.1, read as the reverse complement.
TCATGATTCCTGCCATGTAGGTTAGTTATTTCCCATTTATAGACTGTAGAAATTATGTTTAATCAATGGAAAACGTGTTACCATTGGCACTTTTCAGCAAGGTACATGAATTATAACTTAACTTTCTTTTTATGTTTCTATTACTGTGGGCTGTATAAACAGAATCACAGTCCAAGTGCGACTGGTCATTGCACCTGCTTATCAGTAATTATATTCTTCCAAGGTAATAAAATAATTAGAGAATTAAAATAAAAATCTAATAAAAGGTATTTTTAAGAAAAGAGATTGCTATGCTTACGTCTGGTTTATTATGTAACCAGAGGAAATAGCAAACCAAGGCAATATGTAAATTTACAAACACAGATTAGTCCATATCTCACCTCAGCAAATTCCCAACCTTAAAATAAACCATCTTCAAATACTTGCCTTTTCTTCGCTTTGCAGGCTGTAAGGAAACCACAGGTCTGAGGCCACTTGTTGCTCTGCATAAAAGATCCAATACTCCTGCACGCTGCAGGTGGTGCTTTGCTACTTTCACAGGCAGGTCACCAACTGCATCCTGTTTGTGTTTTCAAATGCACCACAGTTGCCAGATGTTATATGGATCTCTACATCTTTAAAAATATTTCCTTGTAAAAACAAAAATCTAATAACACCAACTTTGGTATCACAGAAAGCAAAACACTGTTTTAAATAGGTTAAGAAATACAGGTATCACAAAACATGGCAGTATTTTAAACCAGCATAGACAAAATACTTGAAAAATATTTATTTTCTATGCTGTAGTGAGGCAATAATTTTTAGAAGCAACTTAAGTTGTGGATTTTAGTTAATTTCTGACTAATTGGTTGGGTTTTAATTACTCTAGTGCATTTGTCCACCTATCACGAAACAAAACTGGCACCACAGAATTGAGGTCAGATCACCTCAAATGTATAGAAGGAAAAGATTAGCAGAGTTAATATTTCCTACTCCCGCTTCTCTTAAAGCTTGAGGTGAGACATCAGTGTTTTTTTGTTTTGTTTTCCATCTGTTACACGTTTATAACCTTATTATATAAACTTATTGTGAAAAAGATGCAAAAACTTGCCTGCTCACCCATCACTCACCTGCAAACACATCTACAAGTTCAAGCTGTTTGCTGACAAAACAACGGGGAGCAGATAGATAGATAGGAGTATAGCTCAATATATTTAATTTACTTATTTATTTTTTTTACTTAAAACCACACTTAATTCCTTTTTATAGTGATTCAGAAATATAAAAACAGCTTGAGCAAGATTATGATGCTTTCATTCTTCCAAAAGAAAATAGTAGAACGAGGAAATCTATAGATACCTCTTGGTGTGACCATGCACTGACAAATTGTAAGTAAGCCATTAACCAGCATCATCAGCTGGTCATATGTCACACTGGGTGAACAATCAGAGCATATGAAAATCAGAAGTTTAAAACATGAACTGAAAATATACAGAGGATTTATAAGAAATAATCTTTTTATGACGGTCAGAAAATGAGAGCCCTTGTGAGTAATAAGAGAAATCAATGTTTGTTTCTCCTTTGTTCTACTGCTTTAATAGAGTTGAAAAATCTTTTATATCTATCTCAAACTTTTAAAATACACTGGGTTTACCACAATGCAGTACAGTGTCTTCAGTACAATTCAAGTGCATGAATTTGGGACCTCAGTAGGCAGCTGCACAGAACACAGTGTGATAGATGCTAATGTATACACTTGGATTACTAGCCGTGGGCAACAATAAAAATATTTTATATAGAGGAGTCATTTCATTTGTGAAATCACTGCTCACCCTGAATCCACAGTTCAGAGAAATTGCTTCAATGTAAAAAGACTATAAAAATGAAAGAAACAAAAATCCGAACGAGTCACAAACATAAGAGAGAAAGTAAATGTGTGAGTGAACAAACATGAGACCCGAATATCGGGAAAACCAGTTTATGACTCTGTAGATTTCAACATTTAAGTTTCATCTTTCATTAAATTATGCCATTATTTAATAACCAACTGAATTTCTGCTTTTGTCAATGGCATTTCCTTTGCCTAAGCAAAAGACTGTACCATCAGACACCTCTATTAGCTAATTAGCTATATTACTCATTTTTATAATTAATGATTCGGGCTGCCCCATTCTGTTTGTATTAAACAAATACATTTAAGACGCTATAAAGGGCAGCACACCTGAAAAAAAAAGTAAAAAATAACAAGTTATACAATTTTCTAGTGATAATGAGAGAAAAAAAGTTTTTATTCTTATGTAAAGGACCCTTAAATAAACAATTCTAAACAATGACAACTAGAGCTTACTAAAATACCTTCTGGAAAAGCCCAGACTCCTATTGCCATGAATGTTTTACAAACTAACATTCAATGACATATTTTAAAGCCCACTGGCACAACAAAGTTGATAATATTTTTCATAAAAATATGTATTTCCATTTGAAATCCTGTAATGTATCCTCTCAACTCCTTTTACCATCACAACTACATTCTAGGGTCATGTAAAAATAGTATCCTCTTACTAAAAAGTCCTTATCTTTGGAGATATTGTGACTCATACATGATTACCTAAAATAAGACTCTAAAATGTTTCACTTTTCAAAGCACCAAAAAAAAAAGTCAACCAAGGTTTGAAAGGTCCCCAAATGCCTTTCCATCATACATTAAGTACTGCAGAAGACAAGACTGTCAATTTTGAGGCTGATTCAAAATCGTTACACAGTGATGTGTTAAATTCAGCATTTGTAGATTAGGACTAAACTTCAGATTTTTCAGGAAGTTCGAACCAGCTTTCCTGACTGGGTGAAGTCTGCAGCCTTATACTAGACCTTAGAGAATCCACAACCTGTGAAAGCTCTGACCATTAACAGGACCATTTAAAACAAGTTTTCAGTGACTGAGTTTCTAAGCCACTATTCTACGATATGTTTTAAGACTGAATATCCTTCCAAGATGCTTTTATTCTTCCTGGAATGAGTTATCTATATAAACATAAAAATATTTAATCACAGTTTCCCTCCAAGTTAAGATCAGAGTTCTCTTTTAACATATGCTTCAAAAGAACTAGTAATATTTGTCGTTCTGTTCCAGAAGGGACATATTACAGTTGCCAACACCTATAAAGTTAGTCTTGCAAGAGAAGACGACACACTTAGATTTGGTTTTCTAGCAAGAGTGAAACCTTTGAAAAATCCTGTTCATTCCAGCAGCTTAACATCCTTCATGCCAAAGTTAGAAGGAATTTTACTCTTCATTCCTCATTTCACAGGTAATAGGGTCTTGAGATTTTCATCACCATCATCAATCTGAAATATACTATCTAAAGGTTATTGGGAAGAGGGTTTTTTTTGTATAAAACTTCTTACATTAATAAATGATTGCCATTGGTCCACTTCTCCCTGCTTTAGTACAGCATTTATTCTGAGCAAATGGAATACATAGTCCCATCACAAACTATTTCCAGGATGAGCCCTGGGATTTAGAAACAAATAAATCTCCTCCACATTCTTGGAGGCCACCAGGCAGCCAATTCAGCCAGCTTTGCCCTGGAAAGCTGAATTCTCTTATGTTCAGTCAGTGAAAGCCTTGACGTGCCTGGCCTTATCTACAGCAGTAATTTCACAACTTCTGCCTAAATCTGTTTTGTAACCAATGGGGAGCATTTTCTAAAACATCGCAGTGATTTATCAGAAGTCCTAACTGACCCAGGAAAATTTGCACTCCCTAATTGCTTACGTGCTTTTCCACTTCAAGCATTTAGCAAAATGATTCAAATTGGTTTTTCATTTTTAAAAAAAAAATCTATTTTCTCTGTCTTAAACAAAGTTTCATGCAATGTTTTTCAGAGCTTTAACTAATTTTCTCTAAAGGTAAAACATTTTTCATTTTAAGTTATTGGAGTGGAAAATTGCAGATATTTAAAAATTTATGAAAAAATATGTAAGGGCCTGTGGTCTCATAAAATATGTATCATATAGCACCATATTTATTCTTCCTACTTGTTAAATTTGCTTAAAGTGCCCACTGTGATTTGTTTGGCATAACATACTCCTTTTCCCATAAAAGTCTTTTCTGTGTTTTACGCGCTGTTGTCTATTGTTTGAACTGTGCCAGGGAAAAAGAGAGCATCACGTTTCTGATGATTTTTTTTCCTGTCCTTATTGACAGAGTTTAGCTGCTAGTGGGAATTTAACACAGCACATTTATGAAATCATGGAGGCAACTTAGAACTGAAGACCATCCATTAAACAGTACAGCAATAAACAGTATAAGTTTTGCATTCAAATGAAATTTTGCATCAAGATATGGGAACCTGGGAGGAAAATGTTAATTTTGTTTCATAATGAGAGTATTTCAGGTAGCCTCTATTTAGTAACAAGGCTAAATATCAGATGTTTGTTTGTAGAAGAAAATAAAAGCCTTTTCAGTGAAATATCAATATCAAAGGCATTCAATAGAATGGAAGAGGGGAAAAGCTGCCCTTCCTCCTTGGACAAATAAGAATTTTTTCTTTTCATGTTAATTTAATAATTTCTACCTCATGTATGCTAATAGGTGGACAACAATATTAATATTCATTGCTAAGAACCTAAGAAGCATCAAATGAAGGCAAAGAAATTTTTAAAAGTTTATCTTTTAATTAAAAGACATTAGATCTGCTTTCTAAATGTTGAACTAATTATTGGTTTTATTTTACCATAAATTGTTCCATTTTCATTTATTATATGATACAATAGAATAAATACAGTAAATGAGCTTCTCAAATACACAGCCTTGCTTTGTAGAGGATATAATTAATTTCCTGAATGTTACAGATAAACTCCAGAAGGAGAGTCAAAAATTTGATATCCTAATAAAAGAATCCTTGTTTCTGAAAGAAGAGATTAATGTTTGTGCATTTAAGGAGCTGTGACAGATTAAACACATCACATTTCAAACATTTACTTCCCGCTAGGATAATGCTACACTATTTTTTTTCTTGTTTAGAGTTTTGTGTATTTAGTCTTTCCTCTATATTTTAAAGGTTTAATCATAAGTTTGCTTGACAGCACCGCTGTAAGGTTGGTGCACGCCAGCAATTCAAACTCATCTCAAATATAGGGTGCAAATGGAGACAGCTGCTGACAGAAGAGCCCCTGTGTCACAAATCCGCTTGGGACTGTCCAATCCCTTGAAAATTCCTAAGGAAAAAATTTCTCTTCTCTTCAGGATTTTCTGAAATTTAAACCAGTCAAAACCGGTGGATTTTTTTTTTTTTTTGACAACTGATTTTCTCTCACATGTGTCTTAGTGAATTTACACGTAAAATTTCTTCAAGAAGACAAAGACTATTCCCCCAATATTCTGTCTACTCCTGATTTTGGGAGAACATATCTAATTTTCCTAGTACCACTCGAAGATGCAAATCAACAACCCAGGACAGAGATATGAAATCCTATTATAAAGTCCACCATCAAAAGCTACAATCAGTCCTATTTCAGAATATGTAAAGGAATATTTTGAAGGGTCTCCAGTCAACTTGTTTACTGGTAACACATATGCCTAGCAATGAAAAAATTTGCAATGACTACTAACAACCTAGCTTCAAGAGATCTTTTAAGCAACATTTTCTTCAAGAAAAATGGAATATATTTATTTCCAAACCAGCCTGTAAGAACAGTAGAAAGCAACAAGTAACTCATAATGAAGATGTCATTTAAATTCTTTAGACATCTGGATCTGTTGGGGTTTAACCCCAGTCGGCAACTACACAACATATAGATGGTCACTCACCCTTTTCCATCCCTACCTGGTCAGATGGGAATGAGAATTTAAAAAAAAGTATAAGGTAGAATTCTTGAGTTGAGACAGGATTTATTAGTTATAATTTCTCCCTGGAAATGTACTGAAGCCTAACTAGACTGAAACAGTAACTGACATTTAAAAGTAGCTATAATTTGCTCTATTTTGTGACTTACCTGTCACAAGCATACTTGTCCTATTAAACTGTGTAGTAGGACAGCAAAAGAAGTGAAAATAATAAATACATAAATAATTTATAATAGTAGTAATAATAGAATCTACAAAACAAGTGATGGACAATTAAATTGCTCACCATTCACTGACCTATAACCACCATGAAGATCCACTGACAATAATTAGCTGAGCAATATTTAGATCTTAATGGTAACATTTTCATTCAATTAAATTAGTTGAGAACCTAAATTAAATTAGGTTCTCATAGTTCTCATAAGGATAGAAGATTAAATTAAAAGATTATCCAAAAAGATATATCTTAAATAGCAAAGCTAATAAAATAATGTTGATGATCAATATGATCACACAAACAAGGGCATAATGTTTTCAATTATTTCTTGGGGGTTGGAACAACATGATCTTTAAGGTCCCCTCCAACCCAAACCATTCTATGATTCTTTACTTGGCCTTAAAGCTTTAAAATAAAGAAGATACAGGTGTAAACTTAGAACTGAAACAAGAAAAATCTGTTGACAGCAAAAAAACCTGCTAGCATTTTCTAAAGATATATTGTTTTAAATATTTACAGCTTTATTATTCCTCACTTACTACAATGTATCATCTTATGCCAGCAGAGAGGATATGATTAGGAAGTTTGATATCTCTGTTTTTTACACTAAGATTGTGAAAGTGTTACATTTTAGGTATAACAGATAGTTGCATATGTCAGAAGCAGCTTCCTGGCTCTTCACCAGAGGAAAATTGTTTCTAGTTGAAGTGATCAACCGTATTGAACTTAATGTACCTTGAGAGTTAGTTATGAAAGTCAGTGATTTAAAGGCCATTCAGCTGTAAACTAATGGTTTCTACAGTGGGATGGTAGAAGCATTGATACAGAAATCACTGAGAGGGAGCAGAGGAAATATGTGCATATACAAAACCATTTCAAAACCAGCTGGTCATCTGTGACTATATTTTTTCCCTGTTTTTCGGCTGGTTTGCATTTGTTTTTAGCTCAACTGTCATGCTGCTCCACAACCACCAGGACATGAGAAAAACACAACAGTTCCTTCAATTTTTGTGTTGTTTTTGATCCCTGTTAGGAGCTGCTAGCACTTTGAAATGGCAAGGCTCACGCATTGCCTGAGGTTCTTTGGAATATCACAGACACAGACTAACTCTGCCTTCTAGGGGAAGCATGGACTGAATTTTATTTATTTATTTATTTTTGTTTTTCAGCTGAGAGGACTTCACTGGCCTTTCCAATTGCAAGAGGAGCTATAACAGGGCATCTAAATGGTGAGCTTGTAGACAGATTGAATCAAGACTAATGACTACAGCAGAGTGGCATAGATAAAAGCTGAAAATAATTAGTTCTCATGTAGCTTAAAGCAAGTTCAAAAATACTTTTCATGTGTGTAATCATTCTAATTAATTAAATCTAAAAATTTAAATAAAGCTAAAATATATAACGTTATTCAGAAAGAAAGAGGTCTTCATTCAGAATCTCTTAGCTTCTGAAAGAATGCACGTGGCTTTTAAATTATTTCAATAGTTTGTAAAATGTCTCTCAAAACAAAGGGACAATTACATAAGGAGTAGGTAAATTAAAAAAAAAAAAAAAAAAGCCAAAATTTTCTCTGTTGGAAAATAATTTCTGCTACAGTGGTTAAAAGTTTTTTAAAAAACCACACATAATGAAAGCCTTTAAATCCATTTTTAAGAGAATGCTTTTAGTGTAGAAGATTCTCATCAACACTCATTCTGGAGCAGCCTCTTTGCATTGGATGGCAATATGTGACAAGACCATTTGATAGCAATCCCCTTATACTTGTTGAAAATTGGTAATTCTGAGGGATTTAGTTAAAACAGCTGTTCTGCACTAACACAGCTGAGTCAACTAACCATTTCAACTTCTAATCCTCATTCTGCATATAATAAAGTTGACAAATTGCTTGACTTCTGAGCATGGAATTCTGTCAGTCATTGAAATGAAAACTCTCTCTTCTCAGCGTAAAATACCTGTGCAATTTTGGAGATGTCTTCCACTCACCTTCAGAAAACGTTTGTTTTGTACTCTCTTAGTGGAGGAGAAATAGGAACAGAGTTTGAGTGACTCTCAGTTAATACAGAATAGCAAAGAAAATATAAATTTTGACACGTCTGTTCTAATGACCATTCATTCATTCTAGTAGACATGCATCTCTAAATAAACACCTCTAAGCTATAGATAAAATTAATTCAATAACAGACATTCACCCACTGGCTCAGCTGCACACCCTCAAGCTCAAAAACTTCTTTTTTCCCATCTGTTAACATGACTGGATAGAAATGGGTGATTAAATGATCATGTATAAAATTATCCCAAAAGGAAGAATTTGCAACACACTCAAAAAAAAGCTGCATGTACATCTTCTGGGTAGGAGCTTCTTAAGTCTAAATTTGGCTTAATCTGGACTATATGTTGGAAGATCAAATACGGTCATTTGAAACCCTCTTGACTACTTTCACTAAATCACATTTTAAAAAACAGTATCTTCAGAAAAATATTCTTGATTTTCTTTTCCCCCCACCAAACTTAGAAGTAATAGAGTAGGAGAAGTTCAGGCTACAATCTGTTCAGAAAACCCAGATTTTTTTTTTCCTCAGACATCATCATTAGGTTTTGCAGGAATATTTCCTCTAGAATTCCCCCATTCAAGCCGCAAGAACCTTAATTTTTTGGCTGCATTTTCCTGATTGATAGTCTCACAATGACATGACCATTATAAGATGAGCAGTAAGCAGAACAGTGGAGCCTACCCACCTTGCTTAGCTACTCCTCTAGATGTAACTCCTTGGGCAAACAATCAGAGCTCTGGTCAAGCCACAATAAAGGCCCCCATTGGGCAACAATAAATATGTCATGGATTGGGCTAGACTGGCCACTGGGATGAACAATAGTTATTACCACTGTTTTTACATTCCCTTGGCAAATGTTAATGTAATAACATAACTAGCTGTAGGTGGTTTTTATCCACATCATTGGAATTGCATGACTTGTCTAGATTACAGAAATTACAGACTCTCCATCGTTGGAAGGGACCTCTGAGATCGTTGAGTCCAACCACATTAAAAAAAAAAAAAAACAAAAAAAAAAACTTGATTTGAGTACTATGGTTTCTCTGAGAATTTAATTCTCTACCCTGAAAGACTTAATCACTTTTAAATTATCCAACCTTCACTTTTTATTTATTCCCTCAATCTCCAAAAAAGCAAAAAGCCAAAATGAAACAACACCACAAAAGAACTCACTCTGAACAAGACTGAGGTTTTAAAAACAGTGCAATATCAAAATGCCAGCTGATGGTCCAGAAGTTAACTTTCTCAGCCATAAGAATTTCTTTACCTCAGCCTGTATGCTAGAGACAAGGTACATATGTCAATATGCTTTTGTCTTAAGTGCATTCACTGGTCTCAAATCTCTTTTTACATTAAATTCAGATCAAACCTGTGAACATATCTTTATCTGTAGCTTATTTTTACACTCCCATATCCTCCTAGTTTTAGTTCTGCAGTTTTATTCTTCCTTATATTTGTAAATGTTTTACATATATGTGTATGTGTGCACATGTATGGGTATTTATTTGTGTGGGTGTATTTTTGCGTGTGTATTTGTGCTTTTGTGTGTGTGTATCTAATCCTCCTTTTGCACTCAAACAGAACCTGCCCTATTTCAAATGCTGAAAGTAGTTTAGGATCAATATGAATAAGAAATAGGGCATGAGTCACCCATAGAAACTCTGAATACATATCTGAAAGTATTAAGAGGCCAGAATTTTCTGATTAAATACAGAGATAAGGGAAAACACATAAATGCTGAGGTGTGTTCACAAATATTGCTTTTGGTGAATTTTCATTAAGCTACTCACTTGTTTTCAGCTAATGTACCTGATGGGCTAATTACAGTTCTCATATTTATTCTCCTAAATGAGGCCTGTATACTGATTTCCAGGCAGTCCTGGAGGTTCACTCTCTAGTCAGGGCTTTGGCTTCAGCTCTGCAGCAGGAAGACTGAAAATCTTAATTCTCAGACTTAGCTGGATCTCTTGTGGCCTGTATAAACTAGGGATTTATTCAAGCTATGAGCTAAGAACATTAAATTCTTCTCTCTGCAGCACAGACAGTTGGAAAGGCTAAAAATCAGAGCTTAAGTTAGAAGGAACACTCTGATACCTCTAACTCCCTGTGAAAGGGGTCAGAATAAAAAATGTTTTAAAAGGTCTAGGTCTCACAGAATGGAAATGCCCAGACTGCACCAGCTTGGTTTGTATTTTAAAGTTTTTCTTCAGAGTCAGATAGGTAGGAAAACTCCCTTAAGAAATGAAAGCTGCAATTCTAGATGTTGTCTTACTTTTGGGAGTTAGGATGTCAAGATATGATCAAATAACGATATCAATTTGTATTTAAGTAATAATACACCTATACATTCCAAGAATGCAGAAGATATGATAACAGGCAGCATTCAGATATGAGCACTACGTAAAATAGGAATAGAATTAAAATGTCTTTTTAACACTTAAAAAATAAGGAAAAAAAAAAACAAACAATAAAAACCAATCAGGTTTATTTCATAAAAAAGTACCAAACCCCAAAGTCTTTACTTACTGAAGTTTTTTGAATTTTTTTTTTCCTAACTTGAAAATGTCCCCAAGTACTGAAATGGCATTTTTCCAATGAAAAATAATTTTAACTGAAAAGTAAGGATAAGTTCTGGTACTTCTGATAGTAAGAGAAATACTACTCAATATGACAAAAGTAGTTCTGCTGTAGCACAATGAAAGATGATTATGAAAGAGGAAATGTATGCAAGCCATGGGCAAAAACTTCCTGATACTTGTATACATTATTCATAGCACTGATAGGAGCATTCAATCTAGCCCCGCTTTTTGTATGACTCAGGGTATCGACTTTCTACCAGTTATCTCAGTATTGATCCAAATAGCTTTTGTTTGCCTGAAATGCATCTTTGAAAAGCCAGAGTCATCTTCCCTTGTTAACAAAAGACAGAAAAATCTTCATTTCCTTTTGTTGTTTCTCCAGTGACTAATCTCCCTCACTGTTAAAATTTGTGCCTAATTTATACCTCACATTTAGGAGACTGCCTCTCTACTATACAGCATATTTCCCTAATAAAAAGCATTCATTATCAAGTTACGTCTTAGGTTTGTTCTATTAAAACGACCAGAAGTAGGTCTTTAAGAGCAAAATTTTATCACTTCTTGAGAAATACTTACAAAGGTGTTGGAAAGCCAAAGAACTCCCAACACTTAGCCACGCTAAGATATTTTTAAAGGTCAAAAACAGTGAGTGAGCTCCTTTGAAGTGCAATAGATAGAGTTAAGGGTGATCAAAAAGTCTTACAGGAAAATTCCATGTTTCCAGAGGAGATCATTAATCTGCCACCAGTTCACAATGAGCTGTGAAAATGAAGCCTCTCCAGGGTGCTACAGGGTTAAGTAGCTTGTAAAGCCCCTGGATGGGGGAAATATGGAAACCTCTTTTCCTCTCCCTTTTCAGCTCCACACATTTCTGTCCAAAAAAAGGGCCCTATAGTGCTTTCTTATCCTCTTTGCTGCCCATCAGCATCCTGCTCTTTGGTATGAACAACCCCCAGACCTGCTCTCTCAGCCACCTGGAGAAGTGGAAACTTCTATTGGACCTTTTACTTCAGTTAGAAAATGCATGGTTTTAAGTTAAACCTACACTTTAACATCCTCCTGAGTGCCATGTTCCCTTTCCAGACTCCCAGTAATTCATACTGGTCCAAACAACTTAATCATTTTTATCACGGGCACATTTCCAGTTGTCTCACTTGTTTATATATGTACCATTTTGATTTCCTCCAATCCCATTTCTGAAAACTTACATCTTCTTAGACAAACCACCTTAAACTGCAAATTAGATTAATAGGTATATTTACGTACCTACATATTACGCATCATGAACCATTCCAAAGAATTTTCCAGCAATTATCTATGAGAACTGACTCTCAGAAAGTAATTTGACATCACATATTTTTTTCAACAGCAAAGCTAATCTTGGATATTAACAACCTCTCACATCCAAAATACTTGTCTCTCCTTCTCAGTTACGGCGCTGCTGTAAACAGATTACTAAGATAAAAAGTGGGTTTCTGTAAAGTTAATTATTTCAAGGTTTTTTTCCAAATATTAATTTTATTTTATTTTTAAACAGATACTGTAATTATTCGCTGCAAAGAAAACACCAGGATAATACGTGGAATCCAGAGAGGCATGTCATTTTTCATAATCCCTTTGTTATTTTATTTTTACTTATATGTTTTGTAAAACACCAGTGACATTGAGAACGGGGCACATCGTCACAGGTGATACTCAGCTGAAATACCACTTCTGTGAAGAGTTGGCTTCTGGCCTGGCACAGATTCCCCAAATCCTTTGCAACCAAGCCAATGTCTTAATACAGTAAAAAATTAGTATTTGGACAGGCATTAAGGGGAATAGTTCTTTATACTTTGTTGGTTTGTTTCCTAGAAATTAAAACATAGATTAAAACTTGAATCTAGGGACAAATAGGTACCCAAAATATCTCTTTTCTTATTCCAGATGATACATAAACTTCTGTAATCTTTCTTAAAAATACACTGCATGACAAATCCATACTTTATACACCTCTGGTAAAGAATTTATATGACACCAAGGATTAGTTTAGCCTAGCATTACTGCTTTATTTGTAAATTACCTGTAAGTAATTTTTAATATAAATCCAGGTGTAAGAGGAACAGGCAGCGAAGAGCAATGATTTTAGCAGATTCCTTCAAAATATTTCTTTTACTGCCACACAAACATGACCCTGAGAAAGACAAGGCTTTGCAAAACTGCAAATCATAAAGTTGAGTCCTAAAATAACCAGCGGCACAGTAGCCAAGAGGTTAAGTAATCTAATCAAAGTTTCTGATTAGATTAGCCTGGTTTGTTATGCAAATTAATTCACAAGCAAACTAAAACTTCTACACATTCTGTGCAACTAATGCTATATTCTATACAGAGGACATGCCAATTTTAGAATTAAGGTTGCCTAACTGCATTTTGCCTCAAGATAATCACACACACACACACAAAAATCAAGAAAACAGTCATTTACACCGCTCCCATTCTTGGCCCTTCCTTGCCTCACTATTCAAAATATTCAGCCATTCCATAATCCTTTTTCAGTTCCTGGATGTAATCCTAATACCCATTGCTTACAGTCGTGATCAAACATAATATTTCATATCCGACCTAGATTAAGATTGATTTTCTGCTAATTCAATAATTCTACATAACACAGCATGAAGCCAAATTACTCATTTGAAGACAGTCCTTAGAGAACTTGGCGCGCTCCCAGTAAATACTTTACCAATGGAGAATTTGCTAAAGAGCAGGGAAGTTAATGAGTGAATTTGTCATGGCATTTGAAGTAATAAAACACATCGAAATGAGATTGGCACGATGTTAATATTCTCTTAACCAGAAATTTTCTATCTAGCAATTTATTATGCTGACAGATATTACACCTGAGCAATTTTCATAATAAGTCAATTAGGTGGGAACTATATGAGAAAAGTTTGGTTTTCTTTGGTTTTTTCCTCCTCTAACCACTTGTTCTCCTCTGCCTGCCTTTTCTTTCCTGGTTATCTCTGTTGTTTTCTGGGTATCCTTAAAATGAGCCCGTCAATTTCCGTCTTTTATTCCCTATTTCAGTGCTGAAACTGGACTGCTTATTTTGAATCTAAATATTAATTTTGTGATCTTAGTCCTACCTTGGCCTACATTCCTTAGCTACCATCCAATCAAAAGCAGAGCCAGGGAGTTCTCAAGTTTGCAGTGACCTGTTTGGGTGAAGCAGTACTATATAATCCATCTGAATCATCAGCATAGGGACAATTTCTCAACTGACTTGGCATCTCAGGTGACCTATGCTCCTCTCCCTGAATCGCATTCATTGACAGAAACTAACTTTAAAAAGTTAGATACTAGCAGGTTTTTTATGTATTATGTTATCATAACATTTTTCTTTAAATCCTTCATTCTAACTATGATTTAATGTGAAATGGAATCAGTGAATTGCTTAGTTTTTTAGTCCCATTAGTTGTTAACACAGATTAAAGACCTCATGGAAATAGTCTATTACTGAACAGACATCCCTGTCCCCAAGGGCAGCAGAGCACATTTGATTAATTCCAGTGTGTTTTAGAAAGCGTGAATTGCCCAATTATAAGTGAAGCCTCAACCACAGAGCTTTTCTGCAGTCATCGCTAAATTAAGGAGAACACTTCAAGATTCAGTGTGAGAGAGGATGAAAGATTTCTTTTGGGGGGGGTCTAATCCCACTTGGAGTTAATGCTGACTCAGCTGAAGGACTTACAGTCTAGAACCTTTAATGAAACTCAGGTTTCTGTCCTTCCTGCCTCCATAAACCACAATTCTCATTCCCGCGCCCCGGTGGAGCTCACATGGAAAGTCAACATTAACAAATAACGTTCCAAAAGTAAAGAGCCGTTTTCTTCACAGTCTTGTATAACTCACCTCCCTGTTGCCAAGATCTGTGTCAGGGACTGAGATAAGCGGTTGCCCAAATTCAAGATTTCTTCTGTAAGCAGCATAGTCATGTTTTCTAAAGTGATTTTTTTTCTAAAGCCAGATAAAAGGAGCTTGCTTACTACCCCACATGCTCATCATAAATTACTTTCTCTGTCATTCTTTTAATAAATATATAATAGCTGAAAAGATGCAAGTGAATAGAGGCAATTTAGGGAAAAAAATGGTTAAAAATTGAGATTCCTCTTTGACAGCCCCTGTGGCTGTATTACAGCCAATTAAAGCACTCGGGTGGTGGAGTTTTTTGGTTTCTTTTTTTTCAAGGAGTTTTGGGAAAGGTTATTTTAGATGCTCATGTGAGTAGTTTTCTTCAATGCTGGCCATTTTTCAAAGTCTCTAGGCTGTGGCAGTGGCTTTTAAAATACTCCAAAGAATCAAAGCATTGCCAAGATAAATTGATACCAGTAGCAGCAATTCCCTGTAAATAATGACAAGTAAGAAACGAACTCCACTCTTTGAATATTTCCACTGTAATAAAAGGCAAGATTCTCCTGCATCTCAGAAATTAGAGTGATAAGTATCTGTTCAGAATATTTGGTGATGCTGTGAATGCTTAGTAAACACTAAGTCAGTGTTGATCCTTTTGACATGAAAAATTAGGCTCAGGTTAATTTTTAAGAAGAATAATGGCAAATAACAGAGAAAATATATGCGGTAATACCCTCAAGTGGTAAGGTTTTTGGGTTAATAATCAGTGTACTTACCATACCAGAGACTTCGAGGGTAAGTAAAATCAATGATGCAATAATATTTTAACTTCAACTTCCATTGGCATTTTTCTGCAGCCAGAATGTCATCACACAAGCAGTATGGTTGTTCAGGGCAATTGAGACATTTCCTGAAAAACATTACAAAATTTAGATGCATCATCAGTGTGATGGCACTACATTTATTCTTCTATGATATTTGTATAAAAAGGATAAGAAGAAAGAAATTAAGTCAAAGCAATATCTTATTCCCAAACTAAGTTTTACATTAAAATCCAAGTTCTAGTGTATTTAAAAGCAGCCACAATTAAATTGCCGTAGTCCATGTCAGCCAGACACAAGCCACCTCCAGTCCAAAAGCTGTAGAGCTGCAAAAAATACATCTCAGACCATGATGAAAAATAGGGTATCTTAGCCCAAGTAAAATCAATATGCAAGCATCATATTTAAGGTTCCAAAGAAATTGTATCTGTTCAAAGTAATTCCAATGTTTTTCTGTTCATCTGAGGAAAACGTCCATGATAAATGGGACTGTCTTGAAACTTAAATACTTTATGAAGCACAGCGAGAGCAATATGTGCTACACAGTGTAGCATAGCATGTTACACATTTTTTTTCCCATTAACTTTTTTCCGGACTCTAAGTTCTCAATGAACACGAGCGTATCTTGACATTACTTAGTATCTTGTCAAACATCTGCATGTTTCTTCTTCCCGAGTGGTTTCCATCTTGACACTGTTCCCAAAAATTGAGTCATGTGATCATAATTAAGTGGTAGTAAGACTGAGCTCTATAAAATCTACAAAAAATGTAAGGTGGAACACAAAGGATTTTTTTTTCAAAGTTGTGGCTACTTATACATAGTCCTATCAACATATTTGGCAACTATAGTCCCTTCACACTGTCAAGCCTTTTTCTAAAGCTTTTTAGACAGAGCAGAGTATGTGGTTTCTCCATGATGATGTTTTTTATCCGCACACAATGCTTCTGGTGATATTTTGGAATTAACTACATAATTAGGTAGAAAGCATGGTGGATCTTTTTTTTTTTTTTGTGGTGGTGGTGTTTCTTTCAATGTATTTATCTGTTTGCCTATGAAAAAGAAGAATTTCAGGGAATCAGAAGCCAACCTTCCACATGCACATAGACACAAATATATTTTGATCACAAATCCCAACCAGTAATATGCATCAGTTCTCCTCCTGCTGGATGGAACATAGACCAGGGGAGGTGGGACCCCTTATTTTCTCCCCACCCCTTCCCCCTGAATTGTTGAGACACACAGTTCCTCTGCTGGTGCCTTACACATGATCTGCACAGAAGGGAGCTGTGCATAAAACACTGCAGGTGACTTTGTGCAGTTGTAAGCAATCAGGGGCACTTGAGATTATCTAGAGGAGTAAATCTCTCTCAACACCATTTACCATTTTATAGTTACTTCAGAATTTATGGCGGATATTCACGACACATTCACACCTTCTTAAATCCAAAGCCCAAACATTAACATCAAGCCCCATTAAGAACACAAAACATAAGTTCAAATCAGAAAATAAGTATAAAATATCTTTAATCTTGTGTCCCTCTGTGTCTGCTTCCAGGTGTTTCAGAAACACGCACAAAATCCAGAAGTGGATTAACCTGTCACCAGCTATTAATTCCCAAACACAACTTCTTTGAGCCCTGACACATGCAGGTGTCCATCTCCTCTACAGTGCTATTGATAGATGACAGTCACAATTCTGTAAACCTCCTGTTTTCTGGAAAGAAGTTTAATATCTTAATAAATATTCTTGAATTCTTGTATGCTGCAGTTAGGCAGATTTCAGGCATGTAAGGCAGAGATGAATACAGTCGACTATTCCCAAGCACAGTTTGGGAGCATATAAAAATATACTTGATTTTTTTATATACTTAGAAACAGAAAAAGGTAATTTTTACCCAGTTAGAGTATTCAGCTTGTTAGAGAGCTGCATGAGGAAGTGCAACTCTTGATTTCTAGATCCTCTCAGCCCAAGCAGGTTAAAAACTTTCTATTTTCAACTTTCTATCACATCAGTTAACCCTGGCCTCACATTTTTAGTAGCACTAGGCAGCAGTTTTTCTGCTGAGGTTGAAACAATATTCAGATCAAAAATACTTATTCATGTGAACAGAAAAATCTACAAAGAGGAAAATTGATTCAGGCATCAGAGAAGATTATCTTGAGAAGAATGACTGTAGAATTCTGAACTAAGAAATACACTTGTTCAGCATATATTGTGCTGAAGAATACCTGGATAGAATACAGAAAAATCGGGTAAGTACCCTCAAGTTGTAATGATGGGAAAAGTCATCAAACCTCTTTATTAGGTAGAGCTTATACTTTTGAAAGATGGATCTGAACAATAGTGCTGAAGCAAGAATTGAAGCTATTGGAGAGTTTAAACTGGGAGCTCCAATTATGACCTGCACAGTTCAGTGGGACGGATAAAAATACCACTAGGTTACATGACAATTACACATTGTTTGGGTCCTCAGTCCTTTGTGAACAGCACTGGCTTGCACATCTTCTTGGAACATATATGGTCTCTTACACTCAGAGGGAAAGGGGTGTTAATTTTTTACAGCTTCATCTAAATATATCACAGAATCACAGAATCATCATTGTTGGAAGGGACCTCCGAGATCATCGAGTCCAACCAGAAAAAAAAAAAAAACAACCCAAAAAACCACCAACACCACTCCACCACATCACACCCACCCACAAACCAATAATCTTGGGCACTAGAGCATGCCCTGAAGAGCATGCTTAGCTGCATCAAATTTAATATTCATCAAAGAAGAATGAGTCAACTTTGGAAATGACACAAACCACCGTGTTAGTACATAGTGATGAAGCAAGAGGACACATTCCTTGTAAGGAAGAGAAATGCATCATAATTCATATAAAACTAAGAAACATGCCGAGAAATTTGTGGTTTTCAGGTATGAGCCAGTCTTGGTTTGTATTTTTAACATACTGAAGTCCCACTTGAAGACTGGCTTTTTTCCTTCTGTTTTACTCACTGTACTACAAGAGCTCTTTTCAAGAGCTGTTGTACCAGAGAGAGTTCAAAATAGACATTTACAACCATTAACTCTGTCCTTTGGATGACAGAGAACTTGCATGAACCCCTAATTGTATTGAATAACTATAAAACTTTGAAAAGAACTCCAAAGCACTCAGGGAAATGCCAGCTTTCAGCAAAGTATCAGCAGACTTCATTTGTTTCTGGCCCATAGAGACATTCACCTCAAGGCACTGCCTCAGGCTTTTGGATTTCTTATGTCTACCTCCTTAGATTATTTACGCTGCTTTTAACTTCCCACCAAATAAAACTATCTTAGCAATATTTCAGCACCTTCGTGCAGTTCTGTATGTTCTAAATTCAGTAAATATCCTTCTAGAAAGAAAATTTAGGGAAAAAATAACTGCAGTATCCCACCTTTAAATCATATTGAGAGAGAATAAAAAATAAGGTAAGCGATCAGTTATGTTTCAAAAATCTATTTACAAACAAAAATAAAGTATGTTCTGGGTAGAATAAAGGCATTGGTCCATCCCTGCTGCTCACAGGTATAATTAACTTGGCACAGACTTTTGTTGGTGTAACAATCATCTGTCATGTGGTTTTTACAAATTCTATAAGTAGAGTTGTTTTTTACTGGGTAATTTTATGCAATTCAGAGGTAAAATGTTCTGCAAGCAGAAAGAATTCCTTCAGCAAACACCGTGAATTCGGGCAGGGGCCCTGCCAGTACAGGTGTAGGAGCAGAGGTCTGCAATGTCATACACAGGGATATGCAGATCAATAACAGTTTATTTCAAAGCTACAGGCTTTTAGAAACTGTTATCAGCTCTGAATTCTACGGCAATTTATTTCACACATCGGCTGCTCGTGCTGCAGCACCTACTCACAGATGTAATTGGGAACAATCACAGTATCAGGCTTTGTTTTCATCTTCAAGAACATAGAAGTGGAAATTCATGCAAGATTCATATGCTGCTCTAAACTCTTCTGCAAATTGGTGCTCATTTTTTCCATATTTCAAATACCCACTATGTATTTGATACTTCTTAGTTGATGCTTTTAAGGTTTGTTTTCTTAAATTTAGTGATAGTAAATAATATTCTCACAAGTTATTGTGATACAGAAGCAAGGTACAGAAAACTAAGCATGCCCATAGCAGGGGGGTTGGAATTAGATGATCTATAAGGTCCTTTCCAACTCTAACCATTCTATGATTCTATGGTAAATCAATTTCTTAGAGAGTTTAAGGTAGATTGCCAGCATTAGCTGTTATAAAAGGATGTATGGACTGCTTCTAGTTGTGAAAAAAGCTAAGAAATGTGAGAATGAAGAAAGTGATCCAACTGCAGTCTAAGAGATAACTTCCTTAGTCTGCAGCCAAACTCAAAGAGCAGCTCTGAAAAAAGCCTGTGAAGTTTAATGTGGAATTAATCTCAAGATTCTCTGGAATTGACATGACAGAACCAGAACGCCACATGTCATTTAGCTTACCTGGGACAGATGGGACCCAGCCAACACATCCCACATGAAATCCCGGTCTCTAAATTGGAACAACATGTATTTGATGGATGGACCACTTGGTGGATCAGAAACTGTGGCTGGATGGCTGCACTCAAAGTGTTGTGGTCAACAGCTCGATGTCCAAGTGGAAACCAGTAATGAGTGGTGTTCCTCAGGGGTCCGTACTGGGACCAGTGTTGTTTAACATCCTTGTTGGTGACATGCACAGTGGGATCAAGGGCACCCTCAGCAAGTCTGCCAACGACACCAAGCTGTGTGGCACAGTCAACATGCTGGAGGGAAAAGATGCCATCCAGAGGGACCATGCCAGCCTCATGAAGTTCAACCAAGCCAAGTGCAGGGTCCTGCACCTGAGTCAGGGCAATCCCAAGCACAAATCCAGGCTTGACAGAGGATGGATTGAGAGAAGCCCTGCTCTCAAGGCTCTTACAGATTTCTCTGGGTTT
This sequence comes from Tringa tobata, assembly GCA_033628505.1. Taxonomy (NCBI): domain Eukaryota; kingdom Metazoa; phylum Chordata; class Aves; order Charadriiformes; family Scolopacidae; genus Tringa; species Tringa tobata. The sequence goes on along the minus strand of JAHREE010000354.1, from coordinate 1,016,941 downwards.
GTCAGTAATTACTGATGTGCTACAGTAATTTTTGAATTTTCTGGATATGTAGCAGTCTGAACACTGAATGCGATACAAGCAGGCTCAGAAAAAGCTACCTTTTTTTCAGCAAACATCATAATTACTATTCCTGAGCTGGCCAATTGCTGTGCATTTAAATTTTATTCAGATCAGGCTGCCAAACATCCACATGTCTCAGATAAAACAAAGTAAATACAAGAAGTACACATACAGATACCAAAACCAATAAAGAATTAGTGAGCATTAAGCCTAATGTTTCAAGAAACGGCCACACGCTAAACAGCTGTGCAGCACCCACATTCTATCAGACACAGTATGTTTGTCCCATAACACTAAAGTAACATCTGGGGTGCTGTGTGTCAAACAAAATATGCAAATACCAACAGTTCTCTGAAGACAGTATTACAAGTTCAATCAAAAACTTAGAAGTCCAACTAAAAAAGTTATCTCAGGCATCTATCTCTCTAATTTTTCCCATCAATTGTGCAATTTTAATGCCCCCAGAATCCTTCAAGGAGAAATAAGTTGTGTGCTATTTTAAAATAGTTTTTCTCTTACAAGATTTTCCGAACAATTACAATATTAAATGTCATGCATAGCATTGGAAAGTCATAGACTGGAAATAGATTTTTCAGGAAACTTGACCACACACTAACCCCTTTTTCCTATTTCCAGAGTTAAAACAGAGCACAAAACCCATGTGAATATTATGCACATCGGTCTTATTTTCTCTTTTCCTTCTCATGAGATAATTTTTATTGCAAATTGCAGATTGTCCTTTAAAGTATATAATGACCCATTATGTACTACATCTTTGTCAAATAATGTTATGTAAGAGGAAGACTGAATTTAAATAGCAATTTTCTACTGCAGAAATTATTCTATGAAATAGCAGAAAAATACCATTCATTTCACTAGGAAACTGAAGGAGAAGAATAAACACAACAGAGCAAAGAAGCATATATATAATTTTCTAATGAAGTGAAGTATAACAACAGTGATATCGATTTTATCCTGAAGTTTTTATCTGAGTTTAAAAATAAGATGCCTGTTAATCAGTATTTTTATTGTTTACTTGCAATTACCTTCAGAATTAATGGCCCAGAAATGCATTCTCCTATTTTTATACAAAGGGAGAATTTTAGCATGGTTATATGTAAAGGCCATGTAATTTTCAAACCCTCTCAACTGGTATTGTGGTTCATAGTTTTTCCAATCAGATTAAATAAGAAAATAGTAAGTTTTAAGTTTTTCACACAGTTTATAAGTGCCTGACCTTTTTTTTTTTTTAGTTCAGGGGTACTTGTCAAAATTTAATAATAAGCATTTAGCACTTTGATATGGTATTACAGCTTGTATATGAAAACAATACATATAAACTTAAAAAGTCATGTTAAAATTCCCAATATAAAGTTGATTTCTTGAGATTTAAGGAAAAAAGAATCAAAATATGTTCATCATTGACATTCACAGCAGAATTACTACATGAAAATAAAAAGGAATTTTAGAGTCTAAGGTTACTTCTCCAATATAACATATCAAATTGTATATATATGTATATGAGTACCTAAGTCAGATGACATAGAAGTTTCACGTCAGAGGAAAAGGAAAGAAATCTTTTAAAACAAAGAGGGTTTTGAACATGGTGCAGCAAAATATTAAAAGTCTTTTTCATATTTGCATTATTTGTTTTCCTGTAATTTTGATACAAGCTTCAGAGAAAATATTTGCTATATAGCAATTAGCCTTCCTTGCATATCAGACACTTCTCTTTCTAACACTAATTTAATACTTGGCTTCATTCTACTGCTTTGAGATGTGCTACTGCTACCTGTAAACATTCAGTTTTAAAACCGCTCTAAAATCTAAAAAAATATGTAATTTTGACTGACCAGTGATCTGATCTAACATCAATGATGGAGGGAGAAATGTAGGGAGAGACCGGTACTGATGATAAAAGAATTGACAAATGAGGACCAAAAGATAGATGGAATTGTAGTCAAAGTTCAAGAGAGCTTTTCCTCAAACATTGCTTCCCAACATAGTCCTCCTTTTTTCCCTTTTTTTTTAAATTTAATTTTAAATTAATGCAGTCCTTTAATATTACCTGTTTAGTCTGAGTTCTTAGATCTCTCTTCCACTGTAGAACCTTTCTAATGTAATGGTTTAAAATACTTTTTTTTTTCCCTGCTTTGCACAGAATTTCCCATCATAAACAGTGAAATCCTTTGGAAAAAAAAAAATTGCTTGAACACATTAGTAAAATAATGCAAAATTCCTTCACCTACATGTTGAATCCCTTGTTACTCATTCACTTCAAATTTCTAGATGTGCTTCCAGTCCTTAAGCTAAATTCTCAACAATATTAAAAATTGGAGCACAGATTTTTGCTTTAAGCAAGTAAGTGCCACTAAATATAAAACTTACAGTTCTAATTTCAGAAAATATACTCGCCTTGAGAGCTTTAAAGATTTATTCAACTCATAGTTTTTTCATTTTTCTGTTAGCTTAACACCTTAGTGCTGTTGTAATTAACCGGGATGTTAAATAAACAGAATGAGAATGCAACTGGCACTTGGGAAACTAATGAGGAGTGTTAACTCACAGCAATTATGACATCACAGAAGGCAAAAGTTGTAGTTCGCTGCTTGCTTTTGCTGTACTGCTTACAAAGCATGGAAAAATCATTTCCTACTGCACTGGAAGAAGACCTTAACGAGTGTGTAGGACATATTAATTGATTATTGAACTTATTTTAATCCCAGAGCACATTCGGAGGCTTCCTGGATGTGGCCCAGGTAGACAAACTTTGTTGTCACCACTGCATGCCAGGAGTCAAGCAAGCCAAAGCATTAGCACCATTTTTTCTTGGCAGCTGTTGGAACAACATTGCAAATATTCCTGTCCAGGCTTTAACTATCAAGGACCTATGTCTCAATGGGCCCCAAAATTTCATTGCAATTGGAAAGATGCAATGAATATTCCCTCCTCCTCTGATCTCCCACTCCATGTCTTTGCTTCCCTGAACAAGGCTCCAGCAGGCACACTGCCCAGTACTGGTGGACTCCCTCTTGTTCTGGATGTCCTGTCATAGAGGCATAAAATTGTCTAGGTTGGAAGGGACCTTTCAGATCATCAAGTCCAACCATCAACCCAACACCGACAACCCCACCCCTAACCCAAGTCCCTCAGCACCATGTCTACACATCTTTTAAACACCTCCAGCGATAGTGAGCCCACCACTGCCCTGGGCAGCCTCTTCCAAAGTTTGACAATCCTTCCTGTGAAGAATTTTTTCCTAATATCCATCCTAAACCTCCCCTGGTGCAACTTGAGGCTGTTTCCTCTTGTCCTGTTGCCTGTTCCTTGGGAGAAGAGACCGACCCCCACCTCTCTATGACCTTGTTTCAGGTAGATAGGATCGATGTCCTCACACCACAGGGCAGATTTTACAGAGTTATTTCCTCTGGTATCCTTGTTCCAGCTCACAACATGAGTCTCAAATGTTGAAGTGTGATCAATACCAAAAGCCAGGCTCAGGTGGATCAAGTTTGAACATTTAGAGTAATAGTCGTTACAAACAGACTATATCCAAACAAAGCCCAGATTCCCAAGTTATTAGTAGTCTTACCTCCAAAAATACAGTCGATGTCAGCTTCTTCTTTGAAAATGCATTCCTTTGTCTTTTGTTCATTTGCAAATCCTAGTTATTTCCATACTAGCGTTATATAACTTTATTTGCATAGTTTTCCAAGCTAATAGCTTCTGCCTCAGTTTATAGTTTCCATCTCACTTTATAGCTTCCTAACTTTTGTTTATTACTGTCCAAAGCCCTCTAAACCAATTTGTAGTTTATATAGAAAAATTTCAAAATCAGTCACTGACAAAAATCTGGCTTAAAATGATGTTGCAGTATTACCTCAACCAAGCTTCCAGTAGAAACAGGAAAAAAAAAAGAAAAAAAAAAAAAGAAAGAAAACATTTCTTTCTCTAAAAAATTCTTTGAAGGAAGAAGAGGAAAAGAAATTGCAGAACTAAATTAGAATGACATAATTTGACCTTGCAAAAAAGGCATTTACTGTATTAAAAAGAAAATGATGAGCTACTGCTGACATTATAAGCAGTAGAAACAATGGTTCTCTAAGCTTCTGATAAGCTCATTTTTTTACTCACTTGTCAGGGTAAATGATTGTTTAAAGAACCAAATCTAGCATCAAAGTAATAAGTTGTCCAACTGATGAATTAGAATCTTTCTTCTTTACCATCTCCTGTAAAATTTTCAAAATATCCTTAAGCTACAGGCAGTCCCATGGCTCTTTGGAAGTATTCAAAGGTCAATTCAGCTACATACTCTATCATGCAGATTTCTGCACTATCCAAGGGAGAAGACATTTTAATTCAAAAGTGAAGTACATGTAGTGAGACATGGCCATGGGGCCTGCACATTGAACAAAGAGTTTACATGCATTCAGTTAGAAATGGATGTGTTTGCCTTCTCAAGAAAAAAAAAAAAAAAAGAAAAAAAAATCCATCACTGATTCCAAAATAAAACAGCTAAGGATTCATAATTTCGTATTATTTTTTTATTGCACATACTGAAGTGCTCTGAACATTTTCTTTTAAGCAGAATATTTATTTTTTTGCTGAAGACCTAAATCTTTATCAAGAGTGCCAGTCTGAGAAGCAAGGCTGACAAAAAGGCAAGTAGGAAAATCTATGCTACATACACAAAAATAAATATGTCCAAAATATTTGTCTGTATGGGAAGGGAAAAACATTGAAATTTAAGCCAGTAAATTGAGATAATTTATTTTGTTAAGTTTAAATGAGTTAGAGATTAGAACTATGAAATAAAGTGGGTTTTTTTGCTTTCAATACATTAAGCTAATAATAATTATTTTAGTCAAAAATTAGACAGAAATTTTTTAGCCAAAGTCTTCCTTACTATGTGATACTTGACACTTCAAACAGTGACTTCAATAATGGTCACAAGAAGGTGTTCATAGCAACCTTGTCAAACATGAAGACTCATGACAGTCTTCAAACTCCAAAGGTGGTAAAATAGACACTTAGAAAAAAAGAATTACTTCATTTAGTCTTGAAAGGAAACAACATCTTTCAAAAAGGAGTAAAATAATAATAAATAGCCTTGCAATAAAATATGAACTCATAACTGTGAAATTCCTGTAAGATTAAAAAGCATACCAAGTGTTACTGAAAATCCCATTTCTACTGGATATTTGGATTCCATACAAAATAAAAAGGGGCTGCTTAATAATTTTTACCTTTATTTTATTTTGAAGACTGAAGCTCAGGTTGTGTTTCAGAGAATAAAACATTGCCTTACAATGATACCCAAGCTAGTTCTGGTCTTATAAGAAGCAAGCATTTTAGAACCACGCTCCTCGCAGGCTAATTAGCAGCCCTGATGTAGCAATTACATAGCATTTCAGTTAGGGTAGTTAACCTTGCTTCTGGGCATCAATGAGTATTACGTTAATGCAAATATAAAGCTGCTGCACCAGCCACTTTGTCCAGCCACCGCAATGCTCAGAGCTGCAAGTTCAAGATCACCAGGTTTAAAACAGATTTAGTTTGATGTGGGAAAAGCATTAACTGGGACCAGGAGGCTTTGTCTTTGTTTTGTTATGTGAAGGAGAACACATTCAGCAGCAATGACCAAAAGAATAAAGTGACCAAAGAATACTCCTGGCAAAAAATGAATCCTGCTAAAATGACGGATTTTTGTTTCTGACCCAAACACTAATGCTCTCCCTTGGTGCCCTAAGCTTTCCTTAAGTCTCAGAACAAAATAATCTTGGTCCAGTATTTGATTTATTACAACTCCGATTAGTTAATGCAAGACACATTTTTTTCTTTCCCTTACTCAACATTAAGTGTTCCCTGCAGGTAGAGTCAAGAAGGCATGCAGTGTTTTAAGGCAAAAAATGCCATCATCTCCACAAAATCATTTAGCTTTTCACAACAAAGGCTTTTTGTGGAAGATAATTCTATCATTTACAAATTGAGGTGACAAAACTCAATAATAGCAAGGCAAATCAGAAATTATTGGTCTTTGCATTGTCAGTAGAGCTCTACTTTAATTAGAGAGACGTTGAGGCATTGGTTATTATTACTGATAGGGCTGGCAAGTTGTACAGCTGGAATGCTAACTATCCAAGCTATTCATACTGCTGAAAACAGCACTTTGCAGGGCAAACCTATTAAAAATACCCTTTTTTCCTCTATTTCACATAGTCTTGATGTCATAAGCCGCAATATGTCTGCAAAACATAAGGGTTTATTTTAGGAGTTTATATGAACTGTCAGCATTTACTTACCACCAGCTTTAATTTCGTTTCCCAGTATTTGCAGTAGCTCAAGCTTGCATGGGAAGCAAACACTGAACACCACTGATCTGTCCTGCCAGGAGAAGCACTGCAGATGCATCTTCTAGTTCCAAAAGAGTCTGATGCTCTTCTCCCTTCATGTGACATTTGGCATAAAGTTCTTTTCGTATCACTTTCCATTTGAGACACACAATGACAATAAAGAAAACTAACAGTGATACAATTTCTTACAAAACCAGCTGGAATCCACTCTTAATTATTGTCCTGAGTGGGAAGGTATGTTCTGGTTTTTTACTGTGTGGCAACTTGACCTCCATGGAGTCAAAGATCATTTATTGAACATACCTATATCATCTATATCTATATCGTACCTATCCCCAAGTTTACCAGTATAAAAATACCTCATGAGTAAAATATACAGATTCAGACCATGTTACAAAAATCGATATTCACAAAATTCTACAGAGGAGAAAGTAGAGCTTACCACATCCAGCCCATCAGAAGAACAACAAAAAATACACACATTCCATTAAAAAAAGTCGAATGTCCACTAATTAATAAACACTTTATCTCTAAAAACATTAATTATGCAATTTATTAAAATAAAATTATCCATATTCATGCCTAAACATAATCTTAGTTTAAATATTTTTACTTTATGTCCTACAACAGTTGCATAAATAATGACAATTATTTAAAAACTCTGATTATTCTGATCTAATACATATAGTTGTTTCCACAAAGCATTGTTGAGCTATTTGGAATTTACAATAGCATGCAAGCTACAGTTTCTAAAGGTTTACTGTATAAATGGTGATCTCCAAAGTAACTTGTAAAAATCTTTGAGAATTTGCTCTTAGCATAAACTCAAGGCAAACAATTTGTGGTTTTAAACTGTTTTTTCCCCACATAAATGATTTGCAAGATATATTCAGTCTCATTGCCATTATTTCAATAAAACAGGGAACTGATACAAATCCAGCTGAAATTTTGAAGAGGTGCATAGACACCTTAAGGAAGATGAATAAGATGAAGGACCCAAACAATAATGGGATGTTTAGATTTAACTCAAGGGCAATAAATGTGATTTACACTATTTTCATTGATCTTGCTTCAGCCTTCAGTGATAAATTATATCAGCTACACTAACATTAATCACCTTGAGAGTTTGCTTCCCTTCTCTGTTTTATGAAAAAAAGTGTCAGTTTGTTGGTGCTTGTTAGTGAAACAGTGTATTTACCTCTATATGTTACTTTGTTTTATCAGTGTATAAATCAATATACTGTAGTTTTAGAGGGATATTGTTTTACAGGTTGCTTTCTGTCAAAATCCTATAAGACATTTTAAAAAGCAAAAAACTGTGAAGTGGAGGCCTTGGCCACCATGATTATAAATAGCTCAACATTCTAATATTCTGTGAAATCTTCTCTGCACTAGAGACTAATTCTACATTAATGAGCACCTGTCTGTTTCTCTCATTTGACTACAAATGACATGGGGAAAACACGATAAATAAAAAGGAGAAGCAAAGCAACTTCATTTTAAAAAGTAGTATTTATACACAGGTACGTTAGACACAAGAGAAATATTAATTGCATCATCAGTGATGAAGGAGAAAAGCAAATTTACCAATTAAAACAGGTAAAAAGGAAGGTCGTTCTCCATGAAATTTAAGGAAATTAAATAAAGTTGTTCATTTGTGCCCAGCAATATCATCTGCACAGCAAAAAATGGAAGGGAGTTAATGTTAACAGTACACTTGACCGTTTTCTCCAGAAGTTCGGTAACTTCCCGGGGAGACCTGCGGTTGGGCTGTAACTCCATATTAAACGTCAATAACTGCCTCACTTAAACACAAGCAGAAATCCTCACAAGAACACTGAAAGAACATTCACCTCTAATAATAGCACAAGGACAAGGGTTAAGAGGCAGGTCATTGGCAGCAGCATTCGCTTCTAATGAAAAATAGTAAATTTGGACTCTTTCAGCTTCTTTCTCTTTCCTCCAGGACCAATATAAGAGAGGAACTAGGCCATGAAAGCGAGATCTTTTGAAGTATTCCTCTAAGTTAAAGCCTTGAATGAGCCTGGCTCTGCAAATTTAGTAACAGTTTTGGAAGGTCTAAATCTACTGTCTTACAGCCACCAGGCAGAAAAGGCGCAGAACTTGACCCTCTCTCTACAGATTCCTATTTTAGACCAGAACAGAAACATCAAGTGATTTGCTTAATTAACCAGCAAAGTCAGACTTGCAAATGGTAATCCTAATAAGTTTACACAATTGATCTGCAGTGCACGAATGAGTTTCTGGAGAAATCAATGAATTTTTATTAGGGAATAAATTTAAGGTCATTGTATTTCAGACAATTTCCAGATGGTGAAGGGGGAATACATTTATTGGACAAATTATTCATCACTCCTGAGCTACAGAGCATAGCATCAGTCCTCGGATATGACACTTACAGGCCTAACATTAAGAAAAGCTGCTGAAATGTTCTCATGAGAGGTCAGTGTACTTCTTTGTCCCCTGAAAGCCCCCCACAATCTTGTTATTATTCAATCTGTGGTCAGATTTTTATTTTTTTGCTGGAGGAGCATTAGGAAACAACTTGAAAGACATTCTGTTCTGTCAGACTGCTTGGATTCCAGGCAAAAAAGGCAATTCTTTTTTTTCCTCTAAAATATTATTCTGAATCACGTTGGGTACAATTGGACAGAAACAAGTTTTCTTCTGTATTGTGACATCCAAAGTTTGAAAACTACTTACACACACACACATATATAATAATTAATGCAGAAATGAGGGTGCGTTTATGCATATTTATATAGTCAAGTTGTTTCTACCCCACAACTCAAAGATTTAATTCTTGTTTCTTTCAACTTTTTAAAAAAATATTACTCTCATAAGTCTTTCCATAATTATGTTCCAAATGTCTGTGTTGCTATGAAATTAAGCTGTTAGGCTAATACTACAATGTAGTTTTAGAATCATCTCTGTGAAAGTTTCCCATCACAAAGGAATTAGTCGAACTCTCCATGACTGGGCTGCATGGACTGGAAGTTATCCATGACTCTGGTAGCACTGGGGAAATCATGAGCATAGCAGCAGGTTTTTACCCAGTGTTTGTTTCTTGAGCAAAATAATCAAAGCAATGATTTCAAATGCTGATCCCAAATGACTTTGTATACAAACGTATATTTTTATCTTCCTTAGCAGCACTATACCAACCAGCAGGGAGCATATTCATTGATGAGTTAATAACCAGAAAATGCGTTTTCCTTTGTCACTGGAATGGAATTGGACACTACCAGAGGAAAAAATATGTCAAATGAGAATATTTTCCCTCTTGCAGATTAGAAGGGAAAAACATAAATGTATACCAGAAAGGAGGGAACAGAAAAAGGACAGAGTAGGAAGGCATAGGCAAAATTTCCCTGGCACCAGGAGCTGTAGGGTGATGAGTTTGTAATCAGACAGAACACTTTTGTCGTGTGTGGGAGGAGTCTTAGGAGGAACCGGAATTATTTCCAAAGCTGAGGGACATGGGGCAAGCTAATCTTCCTTTTTCCCCAGTGAGGATTTTGTTTCATGACAACTTCCTTTGACCTCAAAACCATAGAAATCGAACTGTTCTGATTTGAGGTACCAGAGTGCCCATTGTCATTTCCATGATGGAAATGGTTTCATTTCCCAGAAATTCATTATTCTGCAGACAGTCTTGTGTCTTGCTGGCACGACCTTTGAGGTCTGGAGAGAAAACAGATGCAGGATATGTAAGGATAGGTAAAAAGGCAAAGTTCTTAGATGCTATATCCTTCATCCAGATCAGTTGAACTATTACTTTTCCTTGCAAATCATGCTTTGATGAATGCTTGAGAACTGGGTGCTTTTTATAAATGCCTGTTTTCTAGAGCATAAATGAAAGCAGACAGGGAGGTCACTATGCTGATTTTATACCAGTGAAACATTCTCTCATCCCAGGGAGTTTTCCTGAGGCAGAAAAGGTTACGTTGTATATAAAAATAGAACAAGACATAGGATAGGAAAATAAGTTCTTTTTCAAATTAAAAGAAAACTATGAATTTCAAAGCCTACTTTGCCCCCTTCACTTCTGTCTTTCTCATATTTGCCTGCAGCTGAGCTCTGGTATGTGCTTTCTACAGTTAAAATTTTGCTTTCAGCCTAAACTTCCTCTTTTGCATTCCTCCCAACAAGGGTTTTATTTTAAACTGTGTTTATGTAATAAAAGCCAAATTTTTGGCTACAAAAGATACAAAATATCTTCAAAGAATCACAGCCATTGCCAACAGGCAAAGAGATCAGATTTGGGACTGCAGAAATTTGCATGACTGGACTCAGCAACATTAAAGACCTTAAAGGTTGTATGTTTTCTAGGGTAACAAAGACAGATATGGATATAACTAATGAGTTCTCAGTTGCAATAAGTGCTTTAAAAGTCAGGGTTAGAAACATTCAGTCATAGAGCAAAAATTGCTTAGCTGGTTGATTTATACATACATATATATAAATATATATAGATATATGCATGTATATGCAAATTGTGCAAGATGCCAAAAAGATCTGCCGTTGCTGAGGTAAAATTACCACTCCAATGGAGTGACGAAGAGACACTTCCAAGTGGAAAGAAGTTGTGGGTTTTGTGATTGGCTTTTGTTGGACTTCTTCCAGCCTCTGAAGAAATTAAAGATACCCTAGGGATGTTTTTATTCACTTCTGTAACTAGTATATGATATCAAAGAAGCCGTGTGATTTCTCATTTTCCAGTAATCATTTTAAAGGAGCTTGGCTGTCGTGTTGACTGTTATAGAAATCCAGCAGGTACTGGGGCACTGATCTAACTCTGCACCTTTCAAGAACATTTCATCGTAACCTTCTTATTTCCCCAAATATCATCCAAAACTCCAGAGGCTGGAGAGACAGTAAATATGATTTAATAATAATAAAGTTTGCTTTGCTTCATTTTACATCAGTAAGAGTTTCCATTAACTTCTGGTGAGCTGTGAAAGAAATAGATTTAAACACTGTTTCAAAACTAAAATATTTCACAGTAACAGTTTGAATTCTACTAGCAAAACACAGAATCTGGAAAGGTTTCTCTAACAGAACTGTCCTCCACACTGCTGATAGTCTTATCAGATATTTAATTTAGAAAATATCTGTTTATAAATTAATTCCAGAGTGTTTCTTTCACTTTTACTACAGATCTCATGTTAATTACCTCAAAAATTTGCAGAGCACCGCTCTAAATAGAATATCTATTCCAAAGTACGAGGTTGTAACTCTACTATTTGACTGCCAACAAGAAAGGAAAGTGAAGGTCTGTATCTTTTTCTTCCTGAATTTGACAGATTTGGGTTGGAACAGAAAGTGAAGGATTAATTCATGCTGAAATTAAAATGACTGGGAAATTAAAAGAAGATTATAATATAAGGAATCAGTAGGAGAAATCTAAGGAGATTCTGCCAGAGCAGAATAAAAAACTCAGAATTCTTTTTTAATTTCAACAGCAGTTCTCAGAAATTGAAAATTTTCTGGATTTTAGAGAATATATCCATAGAATTTTTACCCTCTAAAGTAGTTTTTAAAAAAATTAAAATCCAAACTGAAAAGTCATTTCGGAACCAGATTAATCAAAAGATTAATCTAGAAACTACCATCTTGTTTTCACTCTTTGTTTCTTTCTAATTTCAGAAGTCTTTTCCCAAAGTTGATATCTGACACTAATTCACAGACTAGTTAGTTGCTGCTGAGAATCCTTCTCCTGTAGGAAAGAAATTTTCATAAAAAGGTTTTTACTGGTTCTGGTGAGTTTGTGAGCCACCCAGCATCTTCAGAATATTTAAACACATCCCAAGGTAAAGCCTTTTCATCCTGAATTGATTGATTTCACAGACTAAACACATCACAGACCATTTGTTCCCTGCTTCTTGGGAAATGAACAGAGGCAGCTTCAATCATTAAGGAATTTAAAAAAAAAAAAAAAAAAAAATCAAACCGAAAAGGGACTCCGATTACTACCACTTTTGTTATAATTAATCTGCTGCACACAAGACATTCTGCTGGCAACCTGAAACATTTTTGATAGCGGATGTACCTGAGAATATAAGAAAGCTATCAAGCTTTTTAAAGCTTCTTTGGTGCCCAATTCTGTAGCTATTGTCATTCTGTACCAGATGCCGTGAAATCTTAAACACACTAAACTTCACCTAAGTGAAGCCAGAGTCCATATTCTCCTGCTGCCTCTAGATTGACCCAATCAGTTTGAAAAGCTTGGCCAAAACTTGTCCCTTGATATTTTGGAATTAAAAGCTGCTGTGGCCGTCGCTGCAAATGTACTCAGGAAGGTTGTTTGTTTCCAAAGAGTCCAAACTGCCACGATAAGCACTTGTCCTGCCATTTTTTTCTCCTTCAGGGAAATCGAAGACAGCAGCCAGTAGAGTTGATGTACTGTCTACAGGACAGAATACAATTAGCTCACTAGTTTATGGGCCTAGGGCTTTTTTAGACAGAATACAGCTCTATATATCCTTAATCTTTTCATCTATATCCTTTGAAATTTTTTGTATATCCCAAGGGAAAATGAAGCTGAGCCATCTAGTCTCAAACAGAAGAGAAGTGAGATGACAGTTGTAAGAAGAAAAACAAAGGTCACAGCAGTCCAGAAAAAGAATTTGTGGAGAACAAGATCTCATTTTCTGAAAGTATTCATTAAACAGAGCAGTTAAAAATATATCTTAATTATGTGGAATATTTGCAAGAATATATGCAAACATATGATGTAAACATTGTTTTCCTTTCACCACTACTTCATAATAAAGTTAATTTCCACTTGTATCCTATATTTTCTCTCTACTTCCTATCTTTCTCCTAAAGCTTCCCATAATTTTGCCAGAAGGCTGGGACAGAGACACTGGCATTAGAGGTGTCAGGATTCACTTCTTCAAGGTCATAGAATCGTTATGGTTGGAAGGGACCTTTCAGATCCTCAAGTCCAACCATCAACCCAACACTGACCAAACGCACCAAGAACCCATGTTCTTCAGCACCACGTCTGCCCAGCTTTTAAATACCTCCAGGGATGGCGACTCCACCACTGCCCTGAGCAGCCTCTTCCAAGGCTTGACAACCCTTTTGGTGAAGAAATTTTTCCTAATATCCATCTAAACCTCCCCAGGCATCCACCAATAACTATTACATTTTTCACACTTTGCAGAACTTTGTCTTACTGGCTGCTTTTAAATTTGCAGTAAGTGATTTTAGAATTGTTTCCGGTTATAAATAATACAATGAATTGAACACTTTCCCTATCTAGTGCATGAAGAGAACAGAAATGTCCCTCAGTTCTGCTGCTTCTCAATGCGTTCTCATTTTGGCACAGACAGGAGAGAACCTGGTCAGTCAGTCTAAACAGAGTCTATTTAAAAACACTGAAGAGATACCCTACTTCAGTTAACTCCTATATATAAACAAACACAAAGATTGTTAAATACTTTGGAAATGGAGACAATTCCTCATAATTTGAAAGAGATCAGAATCAGCCCTCCCCCAAAAACCTCTAAACACAGCAGGTAGGAATCCGCTGGGACACCAGACAAATAAATCACCCACCTCTTCTCAGTAAATACGAGTTAAAATCCATAGCAACACAGACTGCAGAGGAACCTGGTTTATAAACTGCAATGGTAAGCAGTGCGACACCAAGTCATTGAATTGAAGTCAGATTCTCTCCTGGGGTGCCCACTCAAGCCCTGCTGGTATTAACAGGAATGATATATGACTAGGCAGAAAAACTAGTAACCCGTGGCACACAGTAACTCCTGCAATGCATTAACTTGGGAAATAACACATATACCATTGCTACGGGAAGCGCCTTTTACTCGGTGTGTCTCCCAGAATGACTGATTTACAGCACTGCTTTTTCCCAGACCCAGCTGGGTTGGAGAAGGAGCATCCCCCCCGCTTCTCAATTGGAATGGAGTTTGTGTGGGATCATCCCTGAGCCTGTTGAGAACGGGCAAAAAGAGCTCCTCAACTCTGAATTCACCACCAAGAGCAGCTAGTGGAGTCATACTCCATAACTTTAAGAGTTGTTAAGCAACTTGCATTCTTAATTTTTCCCAATTCAGGTGCCAAACAGTACCAGCTCCCCACCTGCTCCCAGAGAAGCCTCTTCACTGCCTCTGCCCAAGGTCCAACCCAGGCTGGACCACAGGAGGAGAGACACAGGATGTGGGGAGACAGGGAGGGATAAGGGAGAGAGGAGAAAGCTAGAAGCCAGGCAAGAAAACTCCTGACATGAAGAAGGACCAAAGACCTCAAGGCCACCCATCCGTCTTCTCCAGGGGAACCCGGGCTGAAGAAGCAGAGCAGGCTGAAAGAGAAAAGATCCAGAAAACCCCAAAACGCAGATGAAAAAGAGCTGCTAGAAATTCTTGGTGAGGCAGGTACCCCCAGGAAGGAGGAGGTGGTGCAAGAGGGGCTGCTGTGGCAGCCAGGGAGGTGGAGTGGCTCCGCCGTCTGCTCCCCCAAACACCCAGCCCCTGTTTCCCCCAACGTGCCCACACACAGACCCTACTGTTATCAGATCAATTCTTAACCTATTCCCCCAAATCCCACCAAATCCTATTAACTCGTCACTCTCCTCATGTTGGAAAGAAGTGGGGGAGAAGAGGCAAGACTTTTAAAATGCATTCCCTTCCCCTCCCATCTTCCCAGACGCCTCTGAAGCCAGGCATAAAATGATTTAGTCATTTTGAAGGAAAACAAATAAAAATGGTTTCCTAGCAACAGGAGTTGCGGTATTGGTCCCCAAGGAATCTCTCCTTGGTGTTTTCAAAGCTTTGCTTGCTTACTAATATTGAAACAAAAGTACTCACATCATATTAGCGTGATTTGTTTAAACAAGGAAAAGCCTATATATATTGGTTTTTGACAACTTAGATGTGTCAAAGCACAGTGTTAAAAGAACTCATATCCCAGCAAAAAAAAAACAACTAAGAAATTTAAAAACTGAAAAGCAAACACCTAGCATAGCTTCAGCAGGTGCCAAAGCTCTATTTGATTGAATCATAAAGTACATTATACCCCACCTGCAAACCCACCAAGCTCTGTTTCAAAGCAAACCACCTTTCAAAGCAGTACCTTGAATAGCAGAACAGTTAATCTTTCTAATATATGAAACTATATTCCAGAGGTATCGATACGGACGTACCATTGGAGTTATTTGGGAAAAATATTTAAGGGCTGTCAGACTTGAATTGTCTGATGGCTGATAACATAGTAAGTGGGAGAAGGAAAGAGAATTAAATACCAATATTTGACCTGTCTGCGATGCTGTAGGCCCCTCTGGATACAACAGATGTAAACACATCAGGGTAATATATAATTCTTATTTTTGGGAAATAGTACTGTCTTGAGGAATTAGCTGCCAGGAAATGCCACCAAAATTAAGTGCTCAGTATTATTAAAATAAGATGGAAAAAACATGTACAGTCATATTAACCATTGTCAGAAGTTATAAAGAACATTTCAGAAATGCTCATTGCAGGACTTGGTTGCAGACCCTGCTGACAAGCCCGTCCATTATAGGAGCAGGTTAACAAATTAGAGTGACCATTAATTTGCTCCATCATGGAAATACCCGTGGGTTTATTAATCAGAACTAACTCACAAACTGAGAATAGCTGAATTACTTTGGAAAATTAATTTCTTTCATTCTGACATTACTCTGTGAATGACTTCTAATGTTTGCAAAAGGGTCAAGAAGAATAATGAAACATAAAATGTGCACAAAGAAGTAGCTATTTATACATATGCCATTTTAAGTCTTTGTTTCTCCGTGTTTTGATTATGTAATATCGAGATAAAGCAAACAAGTGCAAAGCCATCTTAGAAGGAAACAACCACTTTTGGCTACTGGCATTTCTATTTGCTTTATATGAAAAAATATGTACAAGCTGATGAAAAGTTGTCTGTAGGAAAATGCATTACCAGAATATAATAATTGTACAATTAAGCAAATATGGGGGATAAGAAAAAAAAGCAGATGCATGCTTCCTGCTGGTGCAAACCAACCAATCTTAAAATAGGTAAGAATCAAGATGTGCAGGGATTAAATAACAAATAAAGTGGGAATAAGGTATATGGGGCAACTGCTATCTGCCCCAGCCCCCTGCACAAACATCCAGAAGGAAGGGGATACAGTGGAATAGATTCAGTCACTCAAATTCATGAGCACCCTTACAAGAGGAGTGAGAACAAGCAACAGATACTGCTTGTTGCCAAATACATTTTTATTGTGAAATTATCACGTAAGACACCAACCTATTTAGGAGGGATTCCCAAAAGTCTGTCTGTAAATTTTGTGTTTCTTCAAACAAGCACATCTTCCAGCCAGCTTGTTTTATAAGATTTCTGTTGATATCAGTACCTTTGCACATGGCAATAAAAGCATTCCAAACAGACATGAATTAGTCTGTCTTACCAAAACTAAAAATATAGAAATCTGCCACTGTTAAAAAAAAAAAAAAAAAGAAAAAGACAAGATAGAGTACATCTATTCTGAGCAAAAGACAATTTATAATTTCCTTTTTAAAATCTGCCGAGTTTTATAAAAGGCCATTATTCCTTAGTAGTAAAAGTGAAATGATCTATCAAAAAAAGGAATTAAGAACTGGTTAGAAGGGTGATAGAGTTTTTCCTTGATTCTATTTTTCAATGAGAAAGAAAGAAGGGAAAGAAAAAATAAAGAGAATGTAGTGATGTTTCCCTTAGGAGAAAGTACTCTGTTTTATCCAAATATAGTGCTAGTGGAGACCTTGAGCGCTCTCATTCTCCTCTGTGGCTAAGTTTGAGTTGGAATGACCTGGTAGAGGTTGTTCCTTCTGAGAGTGCAGAAGCTGATGGATGCAGCTGGATAATGCAGTGAACACGTGGGATATTAGTCTCCTGGGTTAAAGACGCAATAGCAAACCAAAGTTAAAAAAAAATATCAAGAATCAAAAGAAAGAGAAATGCTGTAATACAGGGGGACAGTGCTTACCTGATTTTAAGTCCTTTTTCTTGCCCTGAACTTTAAGAAATATAAATTTTACTTAAAGAACACCAGGGTATATAAGCTATCACCTTGTTCAACAATGAACAAGCCTTAATAAGAGTGTCTTAATATCAAAGCGTGTAGTGTTCTACCTAAGAAAGCAGCCCTGGTAGTTCTCATAGCTAACCTGCTTCAGAAAAAACCCATAATATATCATGAGTGCGATGAGACTAAAAGCCATCATCTGTTTTGGAACTGTAGTTGTGTAATTGTGACTTAGATCAAAGGAGTAGTTCCATTGGCTTGGATTTTTACGTGATGTGAAATGAAGCAGCAGAAGATACACCGTGTCCTGGCCGGATTCTAGGGAAGAAGGTGCAAGCGTCATTGGTACAGTAAAAAAAAAAAAGAGAGAGGGGAAAAGGAATACTTACACAGTTAGAAGACACCAACAGAAAAGCACGATCTCGTCTAGATTTCTAGCAGGAAATATTAAATTACATTTCATTTAATATATCTGTAACTTTCTGAGGGGATGCACCAGTCTGAGCTCTTATAAAACTAATCACACCGTGTGCTGTTCTGAGACTTCAGCTGCAGTTGTGGTCAAAGGGGAAAACCATTTGGAATCCAGACAAACAAACTACATGTCCTTCTGTTACCGATGAGAGAGAGACATAAAGTACTACCATAGATTTTATTTTTTCCACAGAAGCTGGCATATCACAGCTTTTTATTAGCCTTTCTAATTTGTTATCTTGTGTTTAGTCAGTATCTGACTCAGCCCAATATCATGGGTCCAATACTCCTGTGATATCCTGTACGTGTAGAAGTTTTTTGTGATGCAGAAGTGTGTCACATTATTCATATCCCTATCTGCTTTTAGTAAATATTCCACATCCTAGAAGTCTTTGTATTATTTTCTGAGCCTTAATAACAATCATATCCTATAGCAATAAACTCTACAGAAACACTATATATTACATTTAAAATACCATCTGTATTCTACAGCAGCAGGAAATCTGATGGGATTAAAATAATGTGCCATAATAGGTTGCTCTTGTACGAAAAAATACACCAAAATGGCATGTTTTCTCATCTACGTTCAAACATTGAAATGCTCCAGTGTTATTTAGATTGTATAAATAAAACAACTAACAAACAGTATATTACTGCTATTATTAATATTAGTTGTTAACAGGAGCAACATCAGAAGCATACAATATAATAAAACAGAGATATCAGAGCACTGTCCTTCCAAAAATAAGATATTCCCACATCATACAGAACCAATTTACTGGAGTACAAGCTGAAATACTACACCAGTCAATTCTTTATATAACCCTGGAAAGATCTGGGGCTGCTAAACCATTTTAGCGTGGGCATTGTGGTCAAAACTCAAATGGGTTATAAATTTGACACATCTTTTTATATTAGAAGAGAAGAGGCTACACAAAAGTTTGTTTCACTTCAGCATTGAAACAGCAAGAAAATGAAATCTTAGGAGTCGTGGGGAAAGATACAGAGAAGAGGGGGAAAAACAGCATGCAAAGGTATAAATCCATAGTGCAAATGCATGTTCAGCACCGCTTGGTCCCGTCTTTCAAGAGAAGATATTACAGGAGTAGAGTTGTAGAATCATTTAGATTGGAAAAGACCTTTCAGATCAAGTCCAAACATTAACCCAACACTGCTAAAGCCACCACTGACCCATGTCCCTCAGCACCACATCTGCCCAGCTTTTAAATACCTCCAGGGATGGTGACTCCACAACTTCCCTAATTAAAGGTATAAAATAATTTTCATACAAACATCAAGTGAGAAGATTCATCTTCCGACACACAGCACTTTAAGAAGTTTGCAAGGAAATGGCAGGCTGTGCATTTTCCATAATGAGTTGGAAATACCAGCTTATCTCAACCCTCACGCTAAAACTGGGGGTTGCAAAAGTGTCTCTCACGGCTCTTATCGTTCATGCCAGCTGGAAGGCTCTCCGGGGAAGTCAGGTGAAATCCATCCACCAGAAGGATTGCTCTGCTCACCTTACAAGATATGAGCATCTGACACCCTTCTTCCTGACCCCATTCTGAGCCATCTGTTAATCTTCCTTGGCTTGCTCTACAATTGCCCCGTCTATCAGACAGCAGAGTGTTATAGACCATTACAACCTAAGTTAGAGTGGTTAACAGTGTGGGGGGGGAGATCCCAAGCTGTTTTCAATTAGCTGTTGATGGTTCTGAAGTTGTTTAACCCAAATAAGCACTGCCAGAAGTAAGTAATTACCACCTGGCTGTGGCTGAATGTAAAACCAAATCTGAAGCTTGCGAAGGAAGAAATCTTAGGGAGTACGATGGTTACCCATTCCCACCATCAACTCCTCTTGAGGAATTGCCCTCACGCTTATGTTTTTCTAAATTACTTCCCACAGTTTTGTATATAAATCGATAGAGTTTTAATTGCCCTGATTCAGCAGACAAAATGCCTTGCAATTAGTACATGGATCACATCTGCTTGGTTGGTTGCTCACCACCTAATTAGCAAACTGTAAGTGGGAGGGAGGTGCCAGAGTTTCTGTCTATTTTATGACTAAGAGACATGCCTGGCAAAGTCCAAATAGTTTTGTAAGACTGGGCCTGCTCCAACAACTAAAAGCTTATTAAATGAAATAAAAAGGGTTTGCCAGCAGCAGCTATACCAGTCTGGCTGCTTTTCTAGAAAATCAGGGAACTGTAAGCTGCTTTTAATTATGTATTCACCCTTCTTACCATTTGTTATACAGGGAAGAACAGTTTCTTGCTGACCACAGTTAAACTGGCTGTAAACTTTTATTCATGAATCATAAAAATAACAATTTTTAACTGAAATGTTGCACATTAAAAATTAATGATGCAAATATGGCCCACTTACGTAGTTAGTTAAGTCCCTGTTCAGTCACTCTCTTGCATTTTCCAGGGAACTTCCCATTCCAGTTCCCACCATCACAACTCACTGGTTCAGCTCCCGACACGGAAACAAAACCAGATTTATTTAAACAGCGTTAGTACCATACTGGCAAATTGACACTTGATATAGAAGGGTGCTACGCAAAAAAAAAAAAAAGACTATTCATTTTACTGCTTAAGTAGAAAACTAACTCAAAATGCAGCAAATCGCTTCTATGACCTCCTCAAAAAAACCAAAACCAAATACCAAAATTATTTGGGATGGACCAGGAATTGCCTCTCATCCAAAACAATGTTTCATTTACTTTTTGATTGTATTAAATTGTAGATTTCTTTCTTCTTTTAAAAAATTCATAATGGAAACCTGATATCTTGTATTTTTTAAATGCGTAAATAGAATACTATTTCAATAAAAGCATTCCCTTGGGGAAGGCAGCAAGGGAGACCTCACCCCAAAGAGTGCAACAATTTTGACTCAAATTTGCAAGTACTTCTAGTCAACGTGAAAACATAGCTTTTGGCTAATGTTTTGAACAAAAACATTTCACATGGCATTGGGTATCATCACAGCAGAGAACTCTTAGACTTTCTATTCATTATGCAACTGAGTTATTTTTCTAAATCTGGAGCAAAGATTTCAGCATCACCATTCACAGTTACTTGATTAACTTTAAAATAGTCTGATGTCATTTTAATGAAATAGAGTAATTTTTTACAAAGTTGAGACTGTTTCCCTTTCTTTTTTTTGTAGTGCACAGGTATCTCTGAGAACATGAAGCCTGGTTAAGTCAGGTGCAACACACATAAAGAAGAAAAGTAAATGTAAATAAGAAACCCAGAAGGTGGCTAAATAAGGAAAGCCATAAAATATCCCCATTTTACAGCCAGTAAACTGTGTGCCACAAGTTGAGAGACTGAGACCCAGCCGGTGTCTCAGCCCTTAGCTGAATAAAATGAATGCAATAAAGGCACAGACAGGTAAAATATATTATGGTATTCTTAAAGCAAGACTAGTTCATCTAGAATTATATGCCCGACGTTGCACTGTTATGCATATTTTATACTTGCAATTGGATTGTTTAAAGCACCGCAGTGCACTGTTTTTCAATATCTTTTTGAAGAGCAGCAATCATTAATGTTTTTTCAGAATACTATACATCAACAATGTTGCTGTCTCTGAAGTCCCGCGTGTTGGTTATGCTTGCTAAATGGAATTTTAAACTCAAAGGGACGTGACATGAATGCTGACAGCAGCCCAACAAATCAGAAGAAAAGAGCCACTTCCACTCTCATAAACTCCTCCAAACCTTTGCTACACCTGAGTTGAAAAAACATTTGCTGTAGGTCTGAAGACTTTCATCTATAACTACTTCTGTAAGTCCTGCTGTGAGAACAGCAGTCTGACACTAGGCTTAGAGATGCGGAGAAAACCCTATTGTATTAAAGACCAGGCTTAAATTGTTACACATTTTCAAATTTCTTATTGGGCATTAATTAACGTGTCATGGTAAAGGCCACACAAAGCTAGAAAAACCCTACAGTAGTTCTAAACCAAGAAATAACATAAATTATTTTAAATGGATTAGATTGAAATAGCAATAATTTCAAAGTATCCACTACAGATTTTGGACTCACCATTTTGAGTGGTTTAGAAAATAGGCAAAATACATTCATCCCAATATATAAATTTCTGTAATTTATACTTACTGATAATGTATCCTGTTTATATTTATAGGAATAGATGCAACCTGAAAGAAGTAAATATTAAAAAATTATGATTTAGACACAAAAGCACACAATATGGAACCTACTTCCCACTTTACTTTCTTCTTTAGCAAAGATAAATTGGACTTCAGGGACAGTCTGAAAAAAACTCTGGACAAATAACTCTGGAAAAGGTGTTAAGCATTAAAGATGTGGGGTTTATTATCTTTTTTTTTAAATTAATTTTCTTTATAAATTCAAAATTCTTTGTATGCACACGCATCTGGTAATATAATGATATATTTAACTAAGAATATTATCATCTCATTTGTTTACATCAGCTACAGCTTATTATCACTGACCGTATAAAATGACTCAACATTTATAAACAGGCAGTAAATCCCAGCAACAATATTCCCACACATGATATTTGGAAGAAAATAATTGCATAACAACAGCCCACACACCATATGAACAAATGTGAAGACCAATAATGCAGACAAATTGGCCTTTAATGTCTTTATATACATTAAAGATGGTTGTAAAACAGCCTCTGTCCCAATGATTTATCTTGTTTCCATACCTCATGACTTTCCAGGACGATGAGTGGGCAGCTCCCTCAAAAAGCAGGGAAAAAAGTAAGGAATCTTTCTATGACGCTGATTAATGTATATATCCTCATAATAAATATTTGCTAAAATATTTATCAAAGCAGTTCCTATAGAAGCTGTGATTTATAAATGAATGATCTACAGAAGAACGGATGAACAGAGTCAGAAGGATGGTAAAGGACATGCAGCCGAAGTGAGAAGGAAAAATTCATTGTCTAGAAGGTGGGCCAGCTCCCTGTGACAGGAATGACAGGTGGACTTGAAAGCTGGGAGATACGTGTAATTTACTATATCATTATTTTTATATATTTATATTTCGATCCCTATTTAAAAGCTGAGACAGAAACCATAAAAGTTTTATATTGTCCCACGGGACACGATTTTGTGTTTTAACACCTTAGCAGAGGAAGCCTGTTAGAGACACAACTTGAAGACCACGAAGTCTTCACCATGAACCCAGGTTGTGATTCTACTTCATAAGGTGCAGCTTCTGCCAGAGTCTGGCAAACACCAAGTTGTCTGATATTACAGCACTGATAACACTGGTGGTTTTACTCCTCTAATTTTAGAGGGAATTCATTTGGAGTTGATGAAATCTACCGTCAGTTTCAGTGGCTGTTGAGGTCAGGACTGGGCAGCCCACCACTCTTGGGTGGCAGATGAACACTTTCAAAGCAACGCTTTTCTGCCCTTTAGTTTAGCACGGCTTGAGACTGAATATAACAGGGAATTCAGAGTTGTCGGCCTGTGTTACGTATTGCATTGCCACATTCTGTAATTCAACCTGAAACCTCTGAGGTGTTCGACTCATACACCCATTTTAGAGGTGAATAAGCTACGCTTACGTGAAAAGGCTTCTGCGCCCTAATTAAGGCACAGAGAGAAGCACATAACAGCAGCTGGGCTAAAATATCCCTACACAAAGCGGGCATCTGTATAGTAGTCTGTCTTTTAAGGAAAACATATCAAATGGAAAAGCAGAAGTTGAGGGCAAATATTAATGCATCTATCTGGTAGAAGTGAGCAACTCCTTGCCACTTACATTTTTGTAAATCATTCTTACTGCATAGCTTTAATCTTGTGAATAATCCACTGTCCAATATCTCATAAGATCAAGGAAAAAGAAGGAATATCATAGACTTCAGAGCTAATTATATTATCAGCTAATTTCAGAATTGCTATATACAACATTTAATTATGCTTTTTAACTTCATAAAGCTTCAGAACTAGCAACACTTTAAATACAGACTTTAAATGTACTCCTTTTGCAACCATTTGCAGTCTTTCAGAAAGCAAGATTTTAAAGAATGAGCAAGAATTTCTCTCATACGTTGTAAATCTTTTCCTAATGAAATGATTTGGGTTATATCGTGTTGCTTCTCTTTATGCTGTTGAAAGTAATCACTTAAGGGGGAGTTAATACCAGGGCATGTACATGTGTACATGTACATTTATTTGTATATATATGTCATTATTTCATACATGGTCCTTACAGACCACTTATGTAATCATAATTGTTTTAATGTACAATAATTATTAAGCTATATAAAACTTATTGTACTATATTATAATAATATCATATAAAAATTTACATTCGTATATAAGATCAATCATTCAATACTAAGTCTAAGCTACTGATGAAATTTTCCCATGTCTTCTCTTGATAATTAATCACTTACTAGAGATCCCCTTAGCTTTTCCTGGGGAACAGTAGCTCGTGACATACTTGTGAAAAGCATGCTTAATAGATTTCACTATGCAAGGAGAAAGTATATAAAGCCAAAATATCATATAGCACTGGGATTTGGCCTCAGACATATTCCTTTTAATTTTAACTGCTCACAGAGCAGAACTTCTCTTTATAGACTTATAAGTACCAAATAGGCTGTTCAGCTCTAAAGAACATATATGTCTTCTCAATGATAGCTGGAATTTTCTTCCTCTGGTAAAGGAAACTTTTTAGTAATTACAGAAAAAATACATTTCATTTTAATCCTCCGTTTTCCCATATATATACAGATTTCCCTTCCTCTGTAGAAGCCATGGTTCTCCGCAGCAATGAAGTGCAGAGCTGAAGACAAGCAATTATAATTTGAGTCCTACTTTTCCTTTGATCATCATTTCCTGTATTCTAAATACCTTATGCTACCCACAGAGTAGGAAAATATACTTTATATACTATATTAAGAAAATTAGTCACAGGATAGTTATTTGTTTTTTAATAAAGAGCAAAGGGGTATTTTTCAAATTAAAAAAAAATAAATTTATTTGAACAGCTCTACAATTGGATGAAATAATTCTGGGTGAAGCTATTACTAAGACAATAGATAAATGCTGGAACAGTCCTTAAATGTTATTGCCACAGAATCTCTCTTAAAATCAGTTACAGGAACTCTGTATTTTTCTGTTAACTATATGCAGGTAATCTTTTTAATCTTGAAGTGAATGACTGTGTTGCATTCTGTGCAACCATTCTATGATTCAGTGATTAAAAATAGTGCTTTTTTTTAATGATCATGTGGAAAATGGATTCTGACCATTCACTATTATTTTTCTGTACTTAAGTAAATGCAATTAAGGAAGGATGGTAAGGTTGATTTTTGCACAGTGACTAAATTTGACTAAATTTCACTTGGAAACGATGATCCAGGAAATGCTTCCTCGTAAAGTAAGAGATTTAGTGACTTGCTGGACCCAAGGTTCTGCAGTAACATTTATCAGGACCCCAGATATTCTATGACTCTAGAGCTGACAAAAGAAGTTGAAGTTGTGTAAGAACCAGACTCCTTCCTGGGTATTTTATCACAAAATATTCTGTGATTTGAACAACCAAGCAATTGCCAAATATCTTCCAATCAACTGCAGAACAAAGTAAACTTTATAAAATGTGCAGAGACCGGGTTACAAAACAGTGTTGGCTCTTTAGCCTTTGGAGGTGAAAGGGTGCTTCTAAATAAAATAATCCAGATTTTTTTTCTGTCTCTTCATTCAAATACATCTGATACATCTGACTCTGAGCCTGCCCCTAGCAACTTTGGTGGATTTATTTCTGCTGTACGTTGATCTAACAGATCATACAACAGGGGACACTTAAATGAGAAAAAGGAGGACATAAAGTATGGCTTTTGAGCATTGAATAGTTCTGTTTTATCACTCATTTAGGGCAGATTTCTGATTCATTTCAAGGCACTTCATGCTTGCTTCTTACTATGTTAATTACAAAACCAAAACCAGTCATAAATTCTATATTAAAATTTTAATTAAAATTAAAATTTGGTATTAAAATTTATATTAAATTGGCATCCAGTTCTGCTAATTCACTCAGAATCAGTAATTCTGCCCATCCCACACAAGCAGACAGTCTTTCCGCCTTCTAGACCGTTTAGTAATTATGCTAATATTTTCATGAATCTTTCCGGAATGATTGATATTACAGATTGCATTCTCTTCTCCGCTGCTGTATGACACACGTGTGCAATGAAGTCACTGAGGAGCCGTCCGCTCTTTACAGCTGAATAAAAGTCTTCACGTTAAACTCACCAGACATATTGATTCTTCTTAATTTTCCCTTTCCTGACACTTTGCTATTTTGCCAGGAACGCATGCCATCCGTGCATTCCACACAAAATTACAAGTGTCAAATGTAATATGCAACAAGAGATACACTCAAGTGAAGTCTCCCCTGATTTGAAAGTTAATGAAGAAAAAAAAAAAAAAGGAGAAGGGAAGAAAAATAAATGCACACAGTAAATATTGTGTGTCCTCATATTACTGGTGGGTAACACACTAAGATTAGCGGCATATTATGACATCTTGTCATTCATCTTTTTACTTCAATATAGAAAAAAAAAAAATGCACATTGATCCAGTGGGGTCCAAACTGCTTTTTTGTTTTAAGATGGGAAATGTCACATTTTTAACGCATCATCTTCAGACAGAAAACAACTAATAGAACAACTGGAACCCGAAAGAACAAATAAGCTGCTTTTTACTTTTGCTAGGGCTGATGCTGTTTTGTTTGATAATAAGGTATCCAGCAGTTTTGTTTTCATTTTGGTTCACTTCAGGCAGGTAAATTGTAACCCTCTTCAAAGTTTCCATGAGATAGGCTATTATTCCCTTGAAAGAAATCATACTCTATGCATTATTCATTAGGGAGAGCAAATCTTCACAGCAGCCACATAGGCTGAAGTATCATGAAACTGCTTAAAATTCTATGGTTTCTTCCTCCATTTCTGTTGAATTCAATTCTGGTCTAATCTCCATGTATAATGCAATATCTCTGGCTAATTCAGATATTGCAATGCTGAAGGAAATATGCATTCTTTACTTTATAAGTGCAGAATAAAATACCCTCACTTTAATTTATCAAATGCTTGTAGTTCGCTCTCTGTATGATAGTTTCTTCTTTTTTTTTCTTTTTTTTTTTTTTTGGTAGTGTATACATCTGTATATCCATATCAAGTGGAAGTCTAAATAGAATATTTTTTTGATGCTTGCCTCCTAGAGTTCATTTTTTTTCCAGGAGTGCTTTATGTGTACCTTAATGGCTTTTTGTACTCATTAAGACTATTGCTGTGTGCTTCCCTCACCGTTTCCTACCAGCTCATATATTATACTTTATGGGGAAAAACAATCAATTTCATACACATCTGATGATGCCTGCTTGACAAGCGGTACTGAAAATGGTGTAGGCAGTGAACTAATAAAATAAATCAACCAGTTTTCTTGGGGTTTCTGTTTTCTCTCTCTAGCCTCTACATACTTCTCCTAAACAACGCAATATAAGACCATATAAGACCAAGCAAACTGTGGAGTTCGGCAGAAAGGCCACCAAACAGAGCGTGGAACTTCATCCCATCCATGACTGGGCCATTGACCTTCCACGAGTCACTTTCCGTTTTTCTCCTCCACCCAGTGCTTTTGCATGCCATTTCTACTTAGCACGTAACTAAGAACACCAGGGTTGTTGTTTGCTCTGCACAAATTCAAACACCAGCAAAATCCTCATCAGTCAGGGGAATTCCACAAATAATAACAATTTAAAAAAGAAAAAAATCACAAGGGTTTTTTTTAGTCACTGATTTTTACCTCATGCCACTCACCTCGTCTCAGCTAATTTCTGATTTTGTTCTTCCTTTCTTCTCTCACTTTTCCTGTTGTTGTGTATTTTCTGACTACGCTTGATTCAGGTCTTTTTAAGTGTAGAAGTTTAGGAAAGGATTAGGAAGGAACCCATGGTGTTACAGCCCCAGATCTGCTCATTCACACCTTTCCCACCTTCCAAATGATCCCATCTTTGCTACGTTACCAGCTGCTGGGGTTCTGTGCATTCTTCCATCCACTTTTGAACCCAAATACACTACCACAGATGTCCCAAATGATAAAGTTTGGTTTTAGTCATGACTAGGTTTTGCTTAAGAGACATAGATTTTCACATTATGCCTTCTTTTTACCTTATCCTTTCTGTTTTTATCTCTATTTGTAGTACTTAGTACTTCTTTGATCTCTGAGTGAATAAGCACTTTAAAAAAGAAGAGGTGATTATAATCTAAGAGATCATTTGAACTGTTTAAAGACAAGGTAAGTGATATCCTGAAAAGGACATTAAAATAAATTGTAGAGTTCCATAAACATATAAATACAAAGAAAATCAGAGAGAGGAAAAAAAATGCAAGATGACAGTTATGCAGTAAGGACTAGAAAATAATATAGAATTATCCCTCCCCTCAAAAGAACCCCGCAAAATCGGAGGTTTTTTCCCAATTTTTAACTCAAACACGGAGTGACGGCAAAATACCTAAAGAAAAGACCAATGAAAATACAAGTTGCTTTATCTAACATGGAAGTAAATCTGAAAAAGTTGAGGTGGGATTTGGGGTCTAAGTTACCTCCCTGCATAATTTCTGAATCTAGCGTAAATAAATTCCAAATCTTTTAGACCCTATATTAGTTTTGAAGTTATCCAAACCACCTGCCACAAAAATAATTTCATACTTTATTACTTATCTAAGTAGGCTGTACCCAAGCTTTAACTTACTTAAAAACCATACCATCACTATCAATACATACCTAAAAAAACCTATTACATCACAAACTTAAGTTCATATTAGAGAATTAAGAGGTTTAAATTTCATTGAATATGACCATACTTCTTACATATTATTATACTTCTGTTTACCATCTTTATTGACCAATTAATCTGTCAGAACTATGAAGTGGGCAACTTATTATATGAATTCTATAAATTTAATTTCATTTTCTTCAATTATGTATTAAAATACCAAGAATATATTTTTCATCAACCACATTAATTTTGGTGTAATACTGGCCAATGACATTTCATCATTTGGCATCATTAAAAATGTCTTAAATACATTAAGTGTTAAATATACAAGTAAGATCCTGTGGGAAAAGTTCAAAGTGCCAGTACAGTAAATTTTCTTTTTTGATTTAAAGAATTCAGATTCTAACTAGTATAAAGATGTAAATCCAGAATAAAAGACTTTCATTTTACCTATATTTTCTTCAGCGAGATAGAGGACTGTCTTTGGCTTTGAGTGTGGCACAGGAAGGTAAGGTCTTGAACTGCGATAAATTATTACTATTTGTATTTTACAGAGGATAAATTTTCAAATTAAATACACAGACGCTCATGTATACTGAATGTCCCTAGGGATTAGCATAATGTTTCTATTAGTAATGCTAGCTTATTTAACTGAGCAATACAGTCTAGTCAAGAGCAAAGCACTGGAATGGTGAAAATGAGCTTGAAGTGTTTCTAGAATGAGTTAAGGAGGAATATTATTTTATTTTGTTTTATTTTTATTTATTATTTCATGAAGACCTTCCCCAACTAATGTATCTCATGTCTCACCATAATCCAGGCACCTCAGATAAATTCTTTTATCTTTACCACAATGGGACTAGCCTAAAATAGGATTTATTGCATGGCCTACCAAATCTCAGCCTATTCAGCATTCAAAAGGATATTCCTATTTTGATAGCAGATGGTCACTACCAAAACTCCTCAACAATATCCCTGTCCCTATGTCATTGAGGGCCAGTCATAATCACTTGACATATTTTTCCTGCTGAAAATTCTTTTTCTGTTTCTTCCAATATTGATTTTCACGTTACCTGATGCACACATTTTTCACTTGGCATCACCTCATCAAACAAACAGATAAAACCCATCTCCCTTATTGGCTTGCTTTACTTTACCAGTGGTTCAGGTTCTCAGAAAGCCTTTTTCTGCTAATTCCCTTTCCCCGCTCCTTTATATACATTATTACTAAGTGATCCCTGGCTTTATATATATTGTCTTCACATTGCAAGAGCGTTCAAAGTCTCTATCTTGCCTTTTTCATTCCCTGCAGGTTTTTTTCTGCTGGAGACGATTACGCTGAGACAGTCTGTCATCACAACAATTCTCTCAACACCACAGATTTAAACATCTCAACTGGCACAACGGCAGTGTCTGCCACCATCCCGTGTCTCATCATCTTAGCAACAGGAGTTCCGAACACAACAAGGGGCCCTTTGTGGCCATTACTTCAACATTCCTCCCCCTACAGTTTTCTCAGATACCTTTACTGAATAATTTTCCATAAAATCACTGCCATCTGCTGATGACTTCATTATTCTCCTATCTATTATGCTCTGAACCTCCACAGGTTTACAAATCCTTATCATCTAACCCAAAACTTAACAAGGATTTGGCTGCAAGAGCCAGCTGTGCTCCCACTGAAATATAAACTTTCTGTTGATAAACTTAGACATGAGCATAGCAATAAAATAGAAGAATAAAAAAGTAAGAATCAATTTTTCTTCTAGATTCTAAAAGATGCTTAGGCAAAATAAAATATCCAATGGCTACTTTCTGTTCCATACATCACTGTAAATATATATTTCTGTATTTCTTTTTCTAGATATTTATTTATAACTTAACATTCCAACTGTAAATTTTTAAGTGCCCTATAGCTCTAGCTTTGATCCACATTCTTTCTAATTTTTTTTTGTTATTGCCAGATTACTATGTTAAACAAGAAAATTGAAATCCATCATACACGAGAATCATTAGCTTTTGCAAAATATTTGTTCAAAACCTGTAATTAATTCCTTACAGTGAAAATTGAGTTATTCCTTATTATAATGTTAAAACCATTTGTCGCTCTCCAGATAGCATTTCTACATTCAGGAATGAACAGCAATAACCATATCTTAATCCTATCAGTGTCGAGGGAATTGTGTTACTGCAAGTAACAAATAAATTACTTGCATTTTTCCTTTCATAGCAATATTTCTGTTTCACATCACCAAACTAACTCTGTTTGAAGTTCGTAAAATGTCTAAGAGGTGCTGAACAAATGCGTGATGATTTAATCATAGAAAAAGGTTTATATTTAAAACTAAGGGTCCCCTTTTAATTTTTTCCTAATTATCATACTGGGAGTCATATCACAGAATCTGAGGATCATTCAATTACTGCGGATATCTTTTAGATGTAATGGAAGCCCAGGTCGTTAATTTACAGAACCTGGGCTAACAGGGAAAACACTAAATCCATGCAGGATACGTGGAGTAATGTCTGCATCACAGAAACGTTTGTGATACCAGAATAAAATGTCAACCTTACACTGCATTCAGTTTTTAATAGGAAAGATCCTATTTTTAAATTTTGAGTAGGACATTCTGAAATTTTGCGATTTTCCAGAGAAACAGCATTCTCAGAAGAGCAATATTGCAACTTCTTCAAAGCATTTTCTGTTCCCTTACGTAGCCCAGTTGTGGATTTTGGTCACAGACCAACCTGTATATTTACATTTTCTGTATTCCAAAGTGACCAGATAAAAACTATGGAAAAAGTTCCAAAATACTTTAAAAATATATGATAAAATAGTTCCTTGTAGTTTTATTGTAGATTAATTTAAGGAAATAGAAAATAAGCTGTGGTTTCTAATTACTTTACTTACTTACAAGCGTAACAGTGGTTCTCTTGGTGGGCCCACAGTGACATCTTGTGGCTGCTCTGGGCTGATCCTTCGGTGATTGACATGATGAAAATTTCTACTGGCTTTCCTAAAATTGTTTCCTGCATGAACAGAAAAGTTAACTGTGGTGAGAACCTGTATAAGCCTGTGACAGCAGTGCCTGGTCCTTCTAAGTCACGAGCCACCATTCCAGCTGCTCCGTATTTCTGTCAGTGGAAGATTAACTAATTAACTTTTCGTATAAGCCATCGTCTGTGACAGTGGTTACACTGCCCTGAGTGACAGCTGAAACAATTCAAGCTTCAAAATCTGATACATGAGTTTAAATCAGCGACACTAGGAATACAGGCACTAAACCCACAAAGATGATCAGAGGGATGGAGCACCTCTCCTGTGAGGACAGGCTGAGAGAGATGGGGTGGTTCAGCCTGGAGAGGAGAAGGCTCCGGGGAGACCTTAGAGCAGCCTTCCAATATCTGAAGGGAGCTACAGGAGAGCTGGGGAGGGACTCTTTGTCAGGAATTGTAGTGACAGGACAAGGGGTAACAGTTTTAAATTGGAAAAGGGGAGATTGAGGCAAGAACTCAGGCAGAAAATCTTTGCTGTGAGGGTGGTGAGAGCCTGGCCCAGGTTGCCCAGAGAAGCTGTGGCTGCCCCAGCCCTGGAGGGGTTCAAGGCCAGGTTGGAGGGGGCTTGGAGCAACCTGGTCTGGTGGGAGGTGTCCCTGCCCAGGGCAGGGGGTTGGAACTCGATGATCTTTAAGGTCCCTCCCAACTCTAAGCATTCTGTGATTCTATGATTCACAAAGTCATGTCCAAAACCAACCCTTCTGCACAATCTTCACAAAGTTCTGTTCTTTCTGTTGCTTGGGATGGATGGTCGTTACGTTGGTTGGCTACTTGCACTTCTTTGTTTTCCATCACTCCACAAATATTTTTGATCAGGTATCCATTCTCATTCACTTCCCTTCCTGTAAATATGAATTGCAATTAACCTCTTGGGTTGTGTACATATATCTAGAGCTATGGAGCAAATGTTAGTGTTACTATGACTGTTATCTGTCTACAGATTTCTCTGACTTCTGATTTTGACTCCATGACTATTTCTTCAGTGGCTTCTTAATTTCAGGTGGACTGTTCCATTGACAGTTCGGGTTTTTTTTTCCTTAGATATTTGCTTTCTAGTAATTTGGGAAAAGCCTAGTGGCCATGTCCCATTCCCCCCCTAAGTTAGTTCATACCTTCTGAACTGAAAATGCCTGATGAAAGTTGAGGATTCATTGCAAATAATTATTTTCCTCTTTCCTCAGGTCTGAGATAGATATTTACATGTTTGCAAGACATTTACACATCTGCTTTTGGGTAGAACGGCAACTTTCCAATTTCACAGCCAGAAAATAGCCTTACCAACCTTTCTTGTGACAAGGGCACCTGTGCCAAGCCTAGTGACAATGCAGACAGAGGGAAAAGAGACCTTCCTGCCCATCTTGAATAAATCCACACTTTATTTTTTTGACTCCTCTTCATATACACCTAAAAACCCAGCAGTGGGATCTGGGGCTGTAACAACAGTCAAAGTAAAGCCTAGCTGAGGTTCATCTCACTGACTCACAATCAGGCTGAAGAATAGGCATCCTCTGAGACTCAAAATATTGCCATTACAGCATCACACCTACATGACCCATGGGAAACTGCTCATTTTCTATACCTTCATTCCAGTCTCCTGAGCGCACACTGCAAATACTGTATGAGGACAGAATGCCCCTTCTCCTCACTCCCCAGATGTTTGACATCGTAATCTAAACTCAACCTCTAAAAGGCAAGAATGAATAATAGAATTCATTAGACTTTATTGCTATTGTAAATTGCCCTGTGATATGCAAACTGTCCCTTTATTACTTTCTTGATTACAACAAAATTGCACTTGTCTATTGCATCAAAGTTAACGACCCAATAGCGTTAATGGAATTGCTAACGGCTAATAAAAGTGTTATTATGTAAGCAATTAAATAGCTTCAATTAATGTATTTATGTCTTAGTGATAATAAAAGTATCCTGCCTTCCACAGTGAACTTCCATCATGAGTAAGAATTGCAGAAATTGTCTGCTCATGCATCTCTTTAGAATGGAATTGTCCAGTATAGAACATGATTCAGAAGAGCGAGAACAATACTCAATTAAACATGTAAGATGAATCATCATGTAAGATCAAGCATGTAAGATCAAACATAAGATAAAGCAATGATACACAGGCCTGAAAAATGGGAATACTGGTTACTGGAGCCACGTTATGGATTCAATATTGAACACGTAATTTATAAGGAGCTTAAGAATAGACTACTGAAGAGGGTGTTTATTGGCTTAAATACCAATGAAAATATGCAGTGGATGCTTGTAGTGTTATAGGGAAAAATATAAACTCAAATGTAATATGTAAGTCTATATGGCCTAAATTAATCACACAGTTGGAACTTGAGTGTGTCTCCAGCAACCAGACAAAAGAGTAAAACGAACAGAAATGGCATGATAAATATATAACATGTAATTAATAGATTCAGGACTAGATGAAAAGTCAGTGATTTTGGACCCATGGCTCAGATTCAGGCTTCCGTGTAGCTGTACCTCCCTGTCCCTCCCAGTCCCCTGCTTCCTGTCTAATCACATGTAGCTCTTGATCCAGCCAATGCTCAGCTTCCTCCTTAATAACCAAAAGCTTTTCAGTCTCTTTCAAACAAGTAAGTGGATAAGCTCCGAAATCATTCATGGCTCTTCTGAAATCAAAATACTAGCCAAACTAGGTGAAACATTCTAGGAAAATAACTCATTTACTCTCAATACTCTATAATACTCAATAACTCAAATACTCTAGTAAAATAACCCAAGAAGTTGTAAAACCTTTTATTCCTACTAGACTTGGTTCATAATTTCCTCAGATCTGATTTATGTATATTAAGCTTTTTTTTTTTTTTTTTTGCATGTAATTGTCTCTTATATTATGCTGCAACAGCCATTTTTATTTGGATTTGGCTACAAGATGAACTTTTACTTTATAAATCAGCATATTTTTCCATAATTACGAAATTAGAGTTCCAAAATTTAAATCCAGGGTAATAAAACATTAGGCAAATTAAGCATAAATTCAATTTCAAATCAAACAAAGTGAAAAATATGGAACTCTCTCAGGGCTAATGCTTAATAACCCTTAGGATTATACTGTTCAAGCTATTATACTATTAAAACAAGCCTTGTATCGTACATCACTCTGAAAAGCTATTGTGTTTTCATGAATATTTTATTTGAATCCCTGACTTGTAAGATGAAATTTCTATTCCATAAACTTTGTAATGGAGTGCTAACTCTAAGTTAAGTCCCATACGAAGCAAACATCTTAATATGAAGCATCACTTCACCTCCACCTTGTGGAAATCTTCTGCATAGACTATTCCTTTGGTTAAAAATAATCTCGTTGGTACGATGTAAACCATTCCAGCGTGGTGTGTAATGTATCTGTAGATTATAGATATAAAAGACCTCCTTAAATTCCTCTCTCCATGGAGTTTATAGCACCAAATGTAGGCTTTTGGTTAGATGAGCCTGAGCTAAATCTGTTTATCATAATCACCAGGAGAGAGGATGAGAGGGAAAGAGAGGAGAGATCACAGTACCAGAGCAGGTGAAAATTCAGGTTTAGGTCTTATTCCAAAGACTATTGAATACAAACTTGAATCTGGAACGCAGCTGCTAGAGATGAACTGAACTGGGATTGCAGGATATTGTAGGATGCCACTATATTTCTGACCATTAATCCTATCCATCCTCAAAACAATTCATTGAAACACTGAATCGCTCATTTAAACCAAAAGAAACCGAGAACATGGAGAAATTATATGAAAAAAATTTCTTACCTTGATCTGAGGTAAAAGTCCTGCAGTATAAAACTTGTTTAACTGACATCTCCCCTGTCTCCTCCTCTTCTCCCAGTTCTCTTCTGGAACTGAAAATATATTTTTCCCTGGCATTTAACGATTTGGAAATGAAGGCAGCAATGCAGATCTAGAGTGATCATTGGGATCCTTACATCTGGTTATTTGCTATTATAAAAGAAAACAAAAAACATATAATTGTTTCAAAATCATTCCTAAGTTCTGTTTCAAAAGATATTATTTTTTATTCCTTCTACTCTCCTATTAGAAGGGAGAATGGAAAAATCTTTACATTAATGGCTTAGATTTTTTTTTTAATTTCCAGCCTAAAACCATGACCATTAACTTTCACGTATTTTTCCTTTGCAAGCAATTGATTAAATAACTATTTCTCATTCCCTTGTGTTCCCTGTCATACAAGTCTTGTGTTATAGATAAGAACCACCTCCCCTCAGTTTTTGCTTTGCTTGTTTTCCCTTATTCTGTTGGCAAAACTTATTTGTTGATGTGGGACAGAAGAGAAACAACCAGCAGTAGAATGAGAGAAGGGGGTTTCACATTAATTTTCAGCTAGTAAAATGCCATTTTAAAAATTGATCTTTCCTAATCCAATATATGTAGTAAACATGGTATCACTTATTTCCAAGTCTACAAGAGAAGTAATTTTGCTAATCACATTAAAGAAAAAAACTAGGTAGCAATACTAGTCTTAATATTTTTCTAACTGCTATATTTCTTTTCTCTATTCTTTACATGCTATTTTTCTTTTCAACTTAGGGACAAATAAGGAAAAAATAAGGGTGATTTTTTTTTTCACTCCAGTGAAAGACAGTGTTTCATTTCTTGTATAAAGCCTTCCAGAAGATTTTAAATCTCCATCTCCAAGCTATATCTTAATGTAAGAATGTCAGACCTTTCAGAAGCACTATTGGGAGAATTACTGACACGATAAATGTCGACAAAAGGAAGATTATGTAAACTAATCAACAAATGAAACGAGGCAAGGGACCATCACCTCGATGTAAGCCTAAGTAGCAGAGGCTGCCCACATCCAAACCGCATAGATCTTGACTGTGTCTCTTCTCCAGCCTGTATGAGGTATCTTTATAGCTCTATAACATCATTCTTTTTTTTTTTTTTTTCACTTTTTTAAAAAACTCATATTGAAATATATAAAAAGATGGACTCATTATACCTCATCAGAATATTTCACATGGGGAACTGAGGATGAGTGTTATAGCATGGAAAAGTAATGGCAACACACTTACTGGGTTACTGGTAAAGGATTTGGTAAGGTGACAGGCCAAACCTGACTCAATCTCATCCATTTTGCCTCATTCCTAAATGCACATCATCCCAACATCTGTAGCTCAGCATCACCTGAAAATGGATCAGTTGCCCAACCAAATTAGCAATTAAGCAAAATGAACAACCAGACAGTCAGTGCTCCTACTCCACCTTACACCTTAATCAGACTCTAATCTTAAGGGCAAAACATATAAAGTGGTTTCTTGTGGAATATTTTAACTATATTTTCAGGTATGGAAAGTAAATACTTCATGGGTGCATTGCTATGAGCTCGACAATGCATCGGCACTGGGTGCAGGGCTGGTGGCACAGGATACGAGCAACTTGGGGCTTAGCTTTGTAATAATCCTCTGAGGCATCCAAATAGCAGCGATTCTATTTTTATTTTTTTTTTAGTATAACAATGAACCCCAAGCTTTTATTTTTTTTCTGCGATAAACCTCTAAAAAAAATATCTTAGGAAGTCTGCCTAAATATGCAGAAAAACTGAAAGGAGTCCTGAGACACACCAGACATAATCACCAGGACCAGTGATCTGGAAGGATGCACGTTCCAGTCACCCAGCCATTGCAGCTGGACAGACAGACAAGTGCTTTTGCAACCGTTCTCTGTCTCACAGAGTTACTTAGAAGCCCGTTGGGTTTATTGCTCAATCACTAATTTCTCATTCACCCTGTGAGGGATTTGCAGCCTTTGATACCCTGCTGGGGGCAGGGAGAGATCCCTGCTTCCATCTCTTGGTGGCTGGGGATGTATCCTAGCGCCAGTCTGGTTAAAGCAGCATTTCAACAGCTGTCTTTTTATTATTTTTTTAATTTTTATTTTTAACGACACAGCTGTGTGCATGCTTTTATGTGGGTATGTAAGCAAGAGATTTTAGGAATAGCAGGTATGTCAGCCTGTGTAGAGCAGAGACGTAGACGGACCTCCAGATGACATTCTGACATAGCACCTAAACTCATAAATTATTTTGTTTTTTTCATGAGAAAAAGGACAATATATTTAGCATAACATTGATATTTTTATATCATTCTTAAATGAATCAGAAAGTTAGGGTGTGGAATCCTCTTTCAGTCTCATAAACAAAAATCTGTATTGCTTAAAAACCGTATCATATATTAAATATATGCTCCATGTTTAAAGATCGTTTAGAATGTATAATATCACAAAACAAATTCAATGCTGTGGGTGACTATTCCAGCCACTCCATGTGACACCACCAGATGGCAGCAAGAGATGTGTTTTTAGCCTAGTTACTAGCACAGTAGGCACCTAGTCACGACTGGAGTGACACGAGTAGTTTTCCCTAAAACAAATTGTTATTTGGGAAAATGTTCCCCACATGAAAGTGAAATAAAATTATTTGGTTTGTTTTAGTTCCACCTAAAACAAAGCTGCCTGACATGATTTGTTGCAGACTGATTTTACCAATTCTAAGACATTAAACTGTTTCCTTAGTGTGGCACTTTGGGGAGCAGTACCAAGAGCCTTCCCAGTGCACTCAGCCAAGATCCCAAAGGCTCCAAAAGCTATGTGGCCACCAGGTTATGGGCCCAGCCAGCTCTGGTGGTCAAGTCTGCATTGCATCATGGCAGTCTCTTTTTTGAAAATTTTTGAAATTTAAACTATTTGTTCTATTTAGACCCTCTGAAACAGTAACATTTCTGAATTTCTCTAACCAGTCTACCACTTCCCTCTGCTATTTCAGTATCCTCCAGCTCATCTGAACACACCGTTACAGGGCACTAGGTGACCTTTCATAATTGTAATTTGCAAGTGGTACCAGCCTAATCACAGGGGCTGTATCTCCCGTTGTGGTGTCCAGGGGTACACTGGTAGGTCAATATAGTAAGACATTTTCCATTTCCAAAGTCATGGAGTAGAAAAGCAAACTACAGAAGACTGGGTAAACAGCAGTATAAAGAACATTTCCATTTTTATGGAAAGAAATTACCTTCGGGAATGCTTGGATTATTTCCTGTAATTATCTGCCATATAAATTCTTAGTACTCTACACAACCTTTGTAAAGCATGGCAGAGAAATCCTGTCAGATGTTTAAAATCCTTTTGCTGCTTGCTATAATTCTGGTGTTACGAATAAATTCAAAAGGAAATATTCTTCTTTCATTCTGCTCTCCATTCTTACATGATCCTTCTCACTCTCAATGACTGAGTCACTTTGCAGTGACTCATAGAGGAAGATCTTTCATCTTTCTTTTAGCTTTTTTATTTCAGCCTTATTACAAGTGTTCCCAGATGTTTTCACTATCAAGAGACACAATATGACACCCATATTCAGTGTCTCTTGACAGCTCTTTATTTTTTATTTCAAGGTTCCACTGAGTTTGTAAATTACCCACAACTACTTTCTCTCTGGACTGACATCCAGGGTCTCCAAAATCTGCTATTTTTTTACAAATAGGTGTCTCAACATCTATTTGCGCATGTTGTTTTCAATTCTTTCCCTCTCATTCGACTCTGCCGTCTGGTCTCACACCAGATCAGTGATTTTCTCTCCCCTCTTCAGTGGGTTTCCCACCCCGTCCCTTGTTCTGAGCATGACCTGTCCCCACTCTGTATTCACTCTCATGGCTCCCTGCTACATCGCATCAAGCTCCGATTCCCTCCCATCTCCTTGAGGCCCTTAGTTGTTGTTCCCCTGTCACCTCTCCTTTCGTCTTGTCTCTTCTTTTTCCCATCACATCCTCTTTGCCTTACGAGCAGCACCCATTTGCCCACTTTTCTATCAATGGCTTTGCACGCCCAGCTGTTTCATCACCAGCACCAGTTCACCGCAATGGTTTGCCCTCCTCTCCCAAAACCATCTCCGTGACGGGTGTACACAGATTAGCAAAATTAATTTAACAGCCTCTGTGTAGCACAGGCAGTTATGTGGCGGTTAAGGAGAGAAGCTGCCATCGTAATCATCAGTACTAATATGAGTAAAAGCCGGTGCACCGAATAAAATGATCAGTATATTTTAAAACTTACGTGCAAACAGGCCCTTTACCTGCGTTTCGCACCAGAAGCCAAGTTCCAGAAGTTTCTCCATAGGCTGCAGAATTAATGACGAGAGGAGCTCAGGAAGATGTTTCACACGTTTGAGGGATGAGAGGGGGGGAATGACATCGAAGTCAGGCTTTGGCAGCTGATGTGCTTTTGAATCAATGCTTCCATTTGAAATAGAAATTTGTCTGCAGATACTCTGTGTCTTTGAATTTGGCTAGTCACTCATTTTGGTGCCTTATTCTGGACTTAGAGCCTGATTTAGAATTCTTATTCTGGATTTAGAGATGATGCCCTAGCATATCTGCCATATGTGCTTGGGGCTGGGTTATTTAGAACCATACTCTCTCTCCTAAAGCGACTAATTGGCCACATCTTCCTGTTTTAAACAGTTTCGCCACCAGATGTCAGAATTCTACAAATGTCAGTATGAGATTTACCACAGCCTTCAACCATTTTCCTCATTGTCGTAACAAGCTACAAAACAATACCTTACATGGACAATCTCCCTGTGCTGCGTTTATTTTATGTTTTTATAATATGTAAAGATATTTAAATGTAATGAGGGATGAGCATGAATATCAACATGCTTTCAATTTACCCACAATAGTGTCTTGCACTGCTGTGATTAACAACACTGAGCTCTGTCATACGGGGAGGAAAAAAATATGAATTCCATAATAGTTTCTCTTCTTTTAGGGTTTTACACTGCTGTTTATTTAACTTACCTCAAACAGGTCTGATGGGTCCGGTCCTCAAGAAACAAACTGCCTGAATTTCGTGGGAAGGTTGTTTACCCAGCACGTCGCTCCGCAGGCTGTTTGCAGCAGAAGCTGACAGGTAATTCAGGACAGAAGAATGTGTCTAATATCCAATTTCAGTGTCACCACAGTGCTTTTACTTGATTACACCGAGGTGTTTTGTGAATCAATTCTTTTAGGCAGAAGAAATATTCACTTTAAACTTCAGAGACCTTTTGAAAATTATAATGCTTTAAAAAGAAAGGATAAGTACATTTAGTTAGATTTCTCAGTCTGAACAAATTCCTAGAAAGGAATAGAGCTGAGATTATTGCGTTTTCAAATATTCATACAGAAAAAATGTAATACAAAAATAATCAAAAACATCAAACAAATGGAGAGCTACTGACAGTTTCTCTACTGAAAACACAGAAGACATTAAATTTGGTCAGCTGCAAGAATATGAAGACAGGGTCGGGACTGCAGCAGCCAAAATAAAAAACACAGAATATTAAAGGTACGTTTCCACAGACAAATGAGAATTTTGACACCAGATTTCAAGGCAATGCAGTCTGTTATACTGCTTACCATGATCTATGTTTCATAATGAAGAAGAAAAGACTAATCTCTGCAACATTTATCAAACTGAAGTGTAACACTAGATTATGTATTTGTTGTCCCTCTATAGCATTGAACCAAAAACTCACAAGCAGTAGCCAAAACAATGTTGGATCAAACACAGATTTGTTTTCACTCAGAAGGCTCTCTATAGTCTTTTTATTTTATTTTTTTCTTCCTAAAACAAAACAATAGACTTATTTGAAGGATCACGCCCTAAAAAGAGTCTCAAATTCTGCAGTTTTCTCAGTTAGCCTCCTGGGAGAACATGTGGCACAGAGTTTAACCGTAATCTTCTGGAATACAGTCAAATTGCCTGCTTGTCTCTTCATAAATACCTGCTCTGCAGATCTGGCCCATATACTCATCCAGGAGCTGAGTGGATTTTGTTCTCAAGAATTTAATCCAGTTAAAGAGATTAATGCAGATAACAAACTCTTACTGCTCCCCACGGCACACGGGGAAACCTTTGGTAAGAGGAGAGGACTTTCACAGACCGATGCCTCCTTCAATGCACGTGGCTGGCTATTGTAGTTTAATGAAATTAAATACAAGTGGATATATGAATCTATGTAGCTATTGTCAAAATGCAAAAATATCACATGACCAAAACATTAAAATGCATGTCATTCCTGAATACAGTTAGCCAGTCTTGTATTTTAAATAAACTTTTTCCCTTAGCAAAAATGATTAACACAGTCTGCCCCAAAAGACAGAGAAGTCCAAAACAATCTCATGACACTCCACCTAAAAATGATGGAGATGACTGCACAGAATCAGGACCATCCATCCTCAAAGATGACCTAGTATAGAAGTCAGAGTCCAAAAATTATAAGAAATGCCTTATTATCTGTTAACCAATTATTTAATCATATGAGGACTTTCCTATGGGTGATTACTCTTAAAATATTTTGACAAGAAACTGTCAAAAGCCTTTTGGATGTCTAAATAAATTGGAAATAAAAGAGACTGCTGATAACCACATGGCTGCTGACACCCTCAAAAGTCTCCAGTAGGTTTGTTAATAGACTTCCATTTATAAAAGTCATGCTGTGTCTTCTCAAGTGTATTTGATTTATCCACATACCCATTAATTGTATTTTTTACTGTAGATTCTAAAAAAAACAAACCCTGTTGAATAAAGATAATGGGCTTACAGGCCCACAGGACACCAGAATGATATTAAAGTCTGCATGATCTCAGCTGATTCTTCGTCTTCTGTAACTAGAATAGTATATTCTGTAACTAGAATAGTAGATTTCAGACAACAGGGCACTGATTAACTGCATATTTTAAAAAAACCCTTTTTTATCAGACTAGATATTTTGTGTGTATATTTAAAATATATGCAACCACTTAACTTTAACTATTATATTGCAGAAAATCCTAACATTTGGTTTTAAGCAAATGATACAAACCCCAGATTTTCCAGACTGGTCAACCTCAAATCCTGCCTTTGTCCTCTTCTGTTAGATGAATACAACCTCGATTCAGAGGGGCCAGGATCACGGTCCTCTTCTGCATCATCCCCCAAGCTGCTTTAAATGACACAAACTCCACGTGAGGGTTCCATCCTGCTGCACGTGTGACACATCTGCTCTGCCATCACGTTGCTTACACTGGGAAGGGAAACCAAGAGTCATAGAATCATAGGATGGTTTGGGTTGGAAGGGATCTTAAAGACCATCCAGTGCCACCCCCTGCCCTGGGCAGGGACACCTCCCACCAGA
>JAHREE010000354.1:960687-971912 GCA_033628505.1 Tringa tobata | reverse complement strand
GTCGGGACTGCAGCAGCCAAAATAAAAAACACAGAATATTAAAGGTACGTTTCCACAGACAAATGAGAATTTTGACACCAGATTTCAAGGCAATGCAGTCTGTTATACTGCTTACCATGATCTATGTTTCATAATGGAGAAGAAAAGACTAATCTCTGCAACATTTATCAAACTGAAGTGTAACACTAGATTATGTATTTGTTGTCCCTCTATAGCATTGAACCAAAAACTCACAAGCAGTAGCCAAAACAATGTTGGATCAAACACAGATTTGTTTTCACTCAGAAGGCTCTCTATAGTCTTTTTATTTTATTTTTTTCTTCCTAAAACAAAACAATAGACTTATTTGAAGGATCACGCCCTAAAAAGAGTCTCAAATTCTGCAGTTTTCTCAGTTAGCCTCCTGGGAGAACATGTGGCACAGAGTTTAACCGTAATCTTCTGGAATACAGTCAAATTGCCTGCTTGTCTCTTCATAAATACCTGCTCTGCAGATCTGGCCCATATACTCATCCAGGAGCTGAGTGGATTTTGTTCTCAAGAATTTAATCCAGTTAAAGAGATTAATGCAGATAACAAACTCTTACTGCTCCCCACGGCACACGGGGAAACCTTTGGTAAGAGGAGAGGACTTTCACAGACCGATGCCTCCTTCAATGCACGTGGCTGGCTATTATAGTTTAATGAAATTAAATACAAGTGGATATATGAATCTATGTAGCTATTGCCAAAATGCAAAAATATCACATGACCAAAACATTAAAATGCATGTCATTCCTGAATACAGTTAGCCAGTCTTGTATTTTAAATAAACTTTTTCCCTTAGCAAAAATGATTAACACAGTCTGCCCCAAAAGACAGAGAAGTCCAAAACAATCTCATGACACTCCACCTAAAAATGATGGAGATGACTGCACAGAATCAGGACCATCCATCCTCAAAGATGACCTAGTATAGAAGTCAGAGTCCAAAAATTATAAGAAATGCCTTATTATCTGTTAACCAATTATTTAATCATATGAGGACTTTCCTA
Source organism: Tringa tobata (assembly GCA_033628505.1). NCBI lineage: Eukaryota > Metazoa > Chordata > Aves > Charadriiformes > Scolopacidae > Tringa > Tringa tobata. Next base: position 970,879 of record JAHREE010000354.1, on the reverse strand, counting down.
TGGGTGATTACTCTTAAAATACTTTGACAAGAAACTGTCAAAAGCCTTTTGGATGTCTAAATAAATTGGAAATAAAAGAGACTGCTGATAACCACATGGCTGCTGACACCCTCAAAAGTCTCCAGTAGGTTTGTTAATAGACTTCCATTTATAAAAGTCATGCTGTGTCTTCTCAAGTGTATTTGATTTATCCACATACCCATTAATTGTATTTTTTACTGTAGATTCTAAAAAAAAAACCCTGTTGAATAAAGATAATGGGCTTACAGGCCCACAGGACACCAGAATGATATTAAAGTCTGCATGATCTCAGCTGATTCTTCGTCTTCTGTAACTAGAATAGTATATTCTGTAACTAGAATAGTAGATTTCAGACAACAGGGCACTGATTAACTGCATATTTTAAAAAAACCCTTTTTTATCAGACTAGATATTTTGTGTGTATATTTAAAATATATGCAACCACTTAACTTTAACTATTATATTGCAGAAAATCCTAACATTTGGTTTTAAGCAAATTATACAAACCCCAGATTTTCCAGACTGGTCAACCTCAAATCCTGCCTTTGTCCTCTTCTGTTAGATAAATACAACCTCGATTCAGAGGGGCCAAGATCACGGTCCTCTTCTGCATCATCCCCCAAGCTGCTTTAAATGACACAAACTCCACGTGAGGGTTCCATCCTACTGCACGTGTGACACATCTGCTCTGCCATCACGTTGCTTACACTGGGAAGGGAAACCAAGAGTCATAGAATCATAGGATGGTTTGGGTTGGAAGGGACCTTAAAGCCCCTCCAGTGCCACCCCCTGCCCTGGGCAGGGACACCTCCCACCAGACCAGGTTGCTCCAAGCCCCCTCCAACCCAAACCATTCTGTGATTCTATGATCTTCTCTTCTAAGCTGAAGATAATCCACTTCTCTACCAGGAACAAGCTCTCTCCGCACCAACAGAACCACTTACCTTCTGCCATCATTGCCAGTAACTGTTAATTACAGGAGCAGCTCTCTGCAGGGTTGGGATCCTCTGCAGATAATCTGAAAGAAATAGAAACTAGTGTTAAAAATCTCAAAATTCAGAAACTGCTGGAGCTCTCCCCTCTTAAAAAATACAAGTCGGGAGAATTCACGTGGGACAGAAAGAGCTGTTAAATATATTAAGTGCTTTGAGTTTATTCTTTTCAATTGATATCTACCCAAAATGGAGGCAGTGCTGAAGTGTGCTGTCACCTGGAGACATAAATCAATTTGCTGCCCTGCAATATCTATTTGCGGGTTTCTCTGCAACCTAATGGAAATAAAATTGTGCTTATATTTAAGAGAGAGCTTTTATAAACACCACCTTTCCCTCCCCTCCTGGGATGAAATGCATTATAGCCTGCACTTTTATGACTTAGCTGAATAGAGCTGTGTTCTTCAGAAAACCAGCTGTAGTAATACATGTAGTAACCCTGAACTGAATAATTGAAAAATATGTCGGGTCTTAACAATAGAAAGAACTCTATAAATTTTTACCATTGATTATTGTAGGAAGAACAGCACAGAAATGTGCTTTTCTATCTACTACACCAACGGGAGGTGAACTGCAACCACGGGCGTATCCAACAAATACTTATGATCAATGCATGTATATTCCAATTTAAGTAACTGCACTATGCCACGACTAATTGCAGAACGATATGGGGTTGGAAGGGACCTCTGGAGATCATCTAGGCCAACCCCACATCTGCATCTATTATTAAACTCAATACATTTATAGATAGATTCCCAATTACAGTAGAAATCCTCATTTTATTATAGCTCCTGTGACAAAAAAAAATAATTAAAAAATATCATTAACTATTTAGAAACATGTAATCAGCAAATAGTTTCAGTTCCTTCTGCTTTTAACCATATCACCCAACTAGATGATACACTGGACTCAGGAATGATGTTGGCTTAAACATTCCCCTTTGTCTCCACCCCTGCTGTGTTTGTGTGGTTGTGCTGGAAACAGAAAGACTGATACGACCCTGCTGAGGGAGAAAATAACCTTGTACAAAAAAAAAAAAAAAAAAAAAAAAAAAAGAGGTGATGTGGGTAGGGGAAAATGGGTGGGAAGGATTTCTAACTCAAGCAATTTTTGGATGTTTTGTAACATGCCATTAGTATTATTGATGGGCGTAGTAAACTGGGAAGAAAATGCAGACCTGAGGATCTAGTGCTGGAAACTTCTCAATTTGGAATTTTCATTGAACTACACCCTTTTGTACAGCAAAAAAACCTGATCTACAATTGGTTTTCTTGCTTCTGAACAGCACAACAGCCACAGGTTTAGACCGAGCACAGAAGAGTCTATAGAAATCAAGATCCACACGACCTACCTCAGGTTAAATCAGCTTGAGCTGTCAACAAACAGGAGAGTCTGGAATAAACCAAATAGACGAAGACGTTGAAGTGAATGTGTTAGGATGGGTGTGCTGTGCTCTGGGAACCTCCTCTGCTCCCTCAGCTCCTGCTGCTGCTGAGGGAAGCATTTGCCACGATGGCATGTGTTCTCACCAGGAGCACACAAGCACACTGTGGAACTGTCTTTCATTTAGTCCTCCTTAGTGATATCATGCTAATTGGCACAGCTATGGATTTCTCTTAACCATTTATACAACTTTACATGCCCGTTAAGTAACATAGCTTTGACACCAGTGTCCTCAGCAACACCCAGACTGGCCTCAGAGCAGCTTCTGCTGAGCTTTTTCCAAACGACAGCACAGGCATGTGAATCTTTCCAAATAAATATAAAATATTGTAATAATATAACAAGTCTGGCTCATCCTACCTTGCTCTTCCTAGAGTATGAACTGCTGCTCTTAGAAGAAATTCTGCTCTTATTCTTATAATATTTCTGATACTAAATGCTGATTAAGAGATATATTTGAAGTAACCTCCGTATGGACAATGACCGAGAGTTTTAATTCAGTGGAAAAAATTACCCAAAACAATTTCTACCCACTGGAAGGCTGCACACTGTACTTTTACCTATGCGTGATTTGTAAAGGTACAGGTCAGAGGAAACTGTATCATGAAAGGGGATAAGAATATCAGTCCTTAGAGTTTGGATTTTATTTTTTTTTTAAATTATTCATCACACTAGAAATTTTTTGTCACAGATTTGAAAAGACATATTCTATAATTAACATAACATCTCCAGAGTATCATATTTTAAATTTTACTCTTTGTTCTCATAATTTTCTGCTAAAGGAACTATCTCCTCAAGCATCTAAAAGTAGGTTGTACCAAAAACGCATAATGCTGAGAAGAGTCCTCCAAAAGCAAGGACAAGAGAAGGGACAAGCTTCTCACATGTCTGGTTACAGCAGTTTGTCCATAACAGGCAAAGAAAAAAACTACGCAACACGAAGAATTAATAAGTACACAAAGTACACAAGTGTGTTTATTACATTTTTGCAAGCACTTTGTTCTACATTTCAAAAACGCCACCATCAAGCTGTTGGCACATTTATGTACAAAACAGATTAATCGTAATGCCTGCTACAAAGCATTCTTTGTGAAAATACAAACTCTAATAACCAGAGAAGAGCCAAAAGCATTAACATCATTACATGAGTTTAAAAGACATAGTTTTAAAAATCAGCACAAACGTTTGAAGACACAAAACTGAAACACTACGATATAGAATCCAAAAAGAGGTTCCTACTACTTTTTGCAGAACTGTAATACCGGTACTGCACATTATCAGAAAACTGTTGACCCCATAGGACAGCCTAAGTGTAAAAAAAACCAAACCAAAAACAAAACCCAAAACCCCAAATCAAAAACACAACCAAAAAACCCCAAAACAAGCAAAAGAAAAGGAAAAAAAAAAATTCAATCAACTAATACTACTTAATGCATTATCATGCCACAAGTAACTATAGTATTACCCTCTACTTACTACAAGAATTGTTAAAAATTACTGATGATGCATGACTAGTAATAGTACAAAGAAGAGTTTTACTCAAGAAGTTTTATTAGAAATGCACTTACACTGAGAGAGAATTCACAATGGCCCAATAAGTGCACAAAACTACCTAAGATTTTTTTTAACACTGACAAAAATGTCTTGTCAGGCTACATCACTTTAAAAGACACTTTACAGCATTCTTGTAGCATTAGAAATAGGCAAAAAAAAAAAAAAAAAAAAGAAAAACTCCACCAAATTTGGTCCAATAATACTGACTTTTCTTAAATAGGGTTTTTTGTTTTGTTTTTGATACAGGTAATTCTTTCAAATTAAGACGACTTATCTTTCTGATAACATTTTCCTATCAAAATAAAGTTTCAAATATATTACTACACTTTCAAATAATAAGCTCTGTAGTGTTTTTCACCTTACTTTAACATAGTACAGGTAAACCAATATGTGTAGGAAAGCTAGAAGCCAAGCTATAACATTTATGGAAGTCTCCTTTAATATATCTTTTACAGCTCAGACAGGTGCAATCCATTTAAATTTTTAAAGCAGGTAAAAAGACATCTGACTCCTACGGTCACTGTATTTTTGATATATTACTTTCATAAATGTAGCTAAGCAGTAATTTCTTACATCGTCACATGAACAGCTCCAATTTAGCATAACCATCATTGAATTAAAGAGAGATCATTCTGTAAAAAACTATGGATAACTATATCACTTAATTAACAGTTGTCTATATACCATAACTCTTTAACAGGTAGCCGTGGTATTGAATTCCTTCAAAAGGCAAGTGGCCATGCATTGTTAGCACCACGGTCTGCATGCTCACAATACAAACAGGAATTATCACCCATGGAACTTGGAACAAGAGAATATTCTTTAAAAACATCAATAATAATACAATGTTAACAAAGATAAGAAGCACTTTTTAATTTTTTTTTCTTTTTTCTTTTTTCTCTTTTTTTTCTTTTTTTCTTTTTTTTTCTTTTTTTTTTTTTTTTTTACCCACTATTACAAATTTAGAAATTGCACCTTTGATTGTTTAAAACGTTCTTAGGACCTTCATTCAAGCTGATCAGGGTCCCTCTGGCAAGTTTTCCAAATATAAAGGAAAGTCATCAGAATGTTTTCTTTATATATTGTACATCACGTACAATGGTCCCTTTGAAGTATACCTGTAGTTAAAGTAGTTATTGAACTCAAAACTAAAAAGTATAAAAAGCTACTTCTTTTTTTTTTTCCAAAAAACATATAAGAAACAATGCAAAAGGTGTTATGCATAACACATACAAAGTGATTAAAAAAATCAAACACATATTTGTATTTGACAATAGTTTAGTATCCTTGATCTAGCAGAACTAATTAGCTTAAAAGGATTCAGGAAAGGCTATTTAGGAGCTCTGTGGCAGAGAATGGTTACACAAAGTAAGAACTAATTAAGAAACCAAGTGCTAGACAACCAAGAATTGTACATGGGCGATATGTGAGTCACCCCAACTATCTTTTGTGAGAAGCACTTTCAATTGTTTTTAAGATGGTTGGATGGCCTTTAGTTAAACAACAAAGCATTCACGTGTTAGGAAGTAAGACAAGGTTTCTCTTATGTGTAAGCGTTGAGCCGCTCTTTAGAGCGAGTAGAATGAATGTCGTGAAGCTCTTGTTCCTCCTTTGATTTAATATCCTCATATTTTTGCATTCTGCAGGCGTCTTTCACGTAGGCCCAGTTGGCAGACAAGACCATGAGATAATGGACCTGTAAGAGAGGCAACATGGAGTTAGGAACTCACAGTGCTGATCGGAGTAGAGCACCTTCCAACTGGAAAGCTCTGGGATGGAGGTTGGGTTTCCACCAGAAGGAACCCAACTTTGTCAAGTCAAGAAGAAGAACAGCAACATGATGTGAAGTTCAAGCTGGAGCTTCATTAATCCTCAGCTTACGCAGCTCACAGCTGTTCCTCTTCCCACCACTTGCAGTTGGGAGCAATGGTTGGAAAAAAAAAGAACTGAGAAACCAATGCATCATCCCTGTTTTACCATTTCAGCTGCTCTGCAAATCTACATGAAAAAAGGCCTCCTGGTAATTTCTTGCAGGCTTTTCCCCATTGAATCACTATTTCTTAAAGGAGCTGCTAAAGAGAGAAATACGCTGTAGACTCATCCGTAGACTTACGGTTACGTATCTAATACAATTACAGAAAGATTTTCCTTTTTCTTTCTTCTTAAAGTTAGCATTATCTTTCCATTTAGCCATGGTTTCTTTCTTTCATCTACAACCCTATTTTGTTAAAACCAGCTAATTTGGCAAAAGTTTTTCAAAAACTGAAACATATGTTCAACTGGGTAAAATATAGATACAAATAAACTTGAGGTCTTAAAAGGTGACACACCTGTCACCATTGAATTTAGTAATTTTATTTCACTGTTGTATGAGTGATACCACAATTTATTTATGCCATTCTTTGAAATGAGTAGAAAACAAAAAAGTGGTTTGAGTTATTTTCAAAAGACATCTTCTGTAGATATCTTTAATGGAGCAAAAACAATGTTCGTGTTCCATGTAAATTTTTGAACAGGTAAAAATACACTCAATTATTTTCTTAAGACAACAAAACTAAGAGCTTTCCAAGCATTCCATTCACAAACAAAATAAAAAAATATCTGAAAAGAATGGGAAAAATCCTTATTAGTGAGTACTGGAGATTGGACCTGACTCACTTGCAGCCAACATGAATCACCGGGTGAGCAGCGATGATATACACCCAAAGAGCTTCATTTACTCATGTCAGCAAATGGGGAGGACAGAATGTCTATGAATACATCTGAGGATTCAATGCCAATTAAAGGCTATTGGCAATATTGTCACATGAACAAATGTTTTTCATGTGGCTTTGAATAAATTTAATCTGAAAGTCAGTGAAAGATAGCTTACCGGTAGAAAAATTATGTTCTGCAAATGTTTTCCATTATAAATAGAGGATGTAAAACACCCTAATTGCATTTGAGATGGAGATTAGTAGTCCATAAAAATCGCATGGTGTGGCTGCCCACACTGACTGAGCTTAATGACCAGTAGATGTCCTGTCTTCTGAATGGTGGCGATGAATGATTAAACAAGTGATAAATTTTAACACAACACCAATACAGGGAATGAAGCTGAGCCCTCCCAGGAACTGCTGCCAAAAATACAATAGCTGGTGAGGGGTCTGGAGCATCAGCCTTGTGAGGAGAGGCTGAGGGAGCTGGGGATGTTCAGCCTGGAGAAAAGGAGTCTGAGGGGAGACCTTCTCGCTCTCTCCAACTCCCTGAAAGGAGGGTGTAGCCAGGGGGGTTGGTCTCTTCTCCCAAGGAACAGGCCATGGGACAAGAGGAAACGGCCTCAAGCTGCACCAGGGGAGGTTTAGAATGAATATGAGGAAAACATTCATCACTGAAAAGGTTTCCAAACCTTGGAAGAGACTTCCCAGGGCAGTGGTGGAGTCCCAGAGGACTCCCAGAGGTATTTAAAACCTGGGCAGACAAGATGCTGAGGGATATGGGTTAGTGGTGGGTTTGGAAGTGTTGGGTTGATGGTTGAACTCAATGACCTTAAAGGTCCCTTCCAACCTCAATGATTCTATTCTAAACTTCCTCCTTCAGAGGCAGTCACATGCTTTCTTCATTCAGTCATTTTTTGGAGCTAGTTTCCTTAGTCTTCGCGCTTGTGGCCATCTACAGTATAAAGTCTACTTCGGCTGCCTGTTGGAGCAACAAACTGCTCTCCTGTCCACTTCAGCTTCCCAGCTCCAGGCATTTCAGGATATTTATAGGCTTTGAAAGCTTTCCTTTCAAAGGTGGACCTCAAATGTCCTACCTTCAGTCTGCTGGATCTGCTTGCAAGGAGCCTTTGACTTCTTAGTACACACTCTGTTGGGCTCTGTATTCAGCCAGAAAATACAAATATTCAGTAATGATATTCAACTGTTTTATTCCAGGTCTCTCTGGACATTTATTCCTCCCCTAGCAGGCTTTCAGATACTTTCTGATGAGAGCATGTCTTATAGTTATGTTAATCAACCGCCTCAGAGGCCACAGATAATTTCCTGAAATCAAAAAGATTCCACCTCCTCCTAAGAAATAGAAAAACTAAACTAGGATTCAATTAGTGGAAAATGGAATAGCGTAATTCTAAAAACACCTTGAGATTATGCAAATTCTGTTGAAATTGGACTGTTGTAGGTATATGAGTATCTTAGATTCATACTAAAAGAACAGAACCAATTTAGTATGTTTTTTCTTTTGGGGAAATGGCAGTGTTGGCTTTTTCCACAAACATTTGCTGGCAATTGTTGCTGATTAGTGCAGGCTAATGTACATTTCTTAATCTGGCTAATTAAGATCGAGGAAAACGTTCTGAAACCCTTCAAAAGACCAAATATTTTTGGTGTCTTTTTTTTTTGTCCTGGTGGTTTATGGCAAGTTTTCACCTATTTGGGGAACACAGTCTGAGTTGAGGAGCCACAGTGTTCAGAGAACCTGTCCTCCCGGAAAAAGACTACAGATAGTGGTATTTCTACGTATCTTCCAGAGTTTCTTAATATCTCTAGTACAACCCCGGCAGCACAACCTGTGATGGCAGCACAAGTGCTGGAGATGGCAGCCTGTACTGTGTTACTCTGGGATGCGTCCTGGTCATAATTTAGGGCACAAGACAAAGAAATGCCTTGTAGCTAACTCAGTTGTTCCAAAAGATTTCACTGGAATAAGCATTTCTAGATCAAAAGAGACACTAGTGCTGAATCCCCATTCTGATGAATGAAACGCCTTAAAATTCCTCCACAGTAAAACTCTAAGGAAAAAATCAAAAGAAACAGTCTGGTAATCCTAAGAATGCTGTAATCTCAGAAAATTACAATTTGCATCCAATGAAAATATCAGTCCTTTTAGGGTAAGATTTCAATTAAAAAAATATAATCTGAACCTCAAACAGACTGTAGACATGAGAATCCCAGAAGTGGGGGGAGCATCTGAGCAGAGTACTCACACCTTCCTGATCTTTTAAAACACAGCTGTCTGAAAGCCCTGCAGCTGAAGAATATGTGATGAAAATGGGACTGTGTAGGCACATTTATTATCCCCACAAAATATTTGGTAACAACACAGTAAGAGACAAATTTTAACCTAATGCCTTGCAGGTGCAGTTGAAATTTTTCTTCTACTAAAAAAAGTAGACAAACCACTCTGAAGGTGCATTGGCCACAGTCTGACCTTCATTGGACTCCCATGCTTCACCCATCCCTTCCTTAAAAAGTCACAGACCCAAACTTCTGGAGTAGCTGCTGAAAACTCTTGGAGTTCACAGTCTCTATAAGTAGGACAGCTTTCCTGGAAACAACTGCTTTAGCTTCGAAATATATTTGAGAATATAATCTCAAATACATATCCTTGCGATATAATGGAATATACATTTAACAGGGCCACCACCTTTCTTTTTTTGTTTAACACCAAGTTCCTAGACAACATCGTCACACTAAGGAGGTCATCTCTAAGTGGCTGTCTAATTGTGTTTCACACTCCCATGACCTGAGTAGCCAGAAGCTGGTGGGGCCCTGTCAAGGCTTATTCAGAGTGAGGCAGGGCAGCTTCCACAGCCCGCCTCGGGATGTTTCAATTACAGACATATGCGAGAAAGCGCAGGGTCTTTCCATGCTCTATGAAACAGTCCCGCTTAGATTTCTTCATAAAGGGAAATTATGGTTCAGCCTTTCAAACCGTACAATCCTGTCTAGGCTAAGAAGGGGTTTGGTTTTGTTTTTCCTTGCCTTTTGGGACACGCCATTGTCTCAGCAGAGCAGGAGACTAAATATCATTTTTCCCTCCCCTTACCCCCATCTAATATCCTGCAGAAGATTGCAATCACAGTGGGTGGGAAAAACTAGACGATTTCCACGTTTCCTTTGTCCTTAGAATCATGGGATTTGGGTTGGAAGGGACCAGAAAGACCATCCAGTGCCACCCCCTGCCCTGGGGGGACAGGTTGCTCAAAGTGCCAACCAACCTGGCCTTGAACCCCTCCAGGGATGGGGCAGCCACAGCTTCTCTGGGCAACCTGGGCCAGGCCCTCACCACCCTCACACCAAAGTTCTTCCCCACATCTCATCTCCATCTCCCCTCTTTCAGTTTAAAACGCTTCCCCCTCCTCCTAGGGCTCCCCTCCCTCATCAAGAGTCCCTCCCCATCTCTCCTGGAGCCCTTTTAGGGAC